>MEHQ01002390.1:3574-69358 GCA_008828725.1 Saccharina japonica | reverse complement strand
TCCCCCCCCCCCCCCCCCTACTTATTGGGTGGCACAGAAAGTCAATGATGCCCCGTCCTGTGCCGGGTTCCGAATTCGTTCCTCTATCTCACGGTCGAGCACGTTGCATCTCCATCGGAATACCCTTCCTCCCCTTCCACCGTGCCAGTCCTCCTCCTCGCCCCCAAACCCCTCCCCGTAACCTCGCCTGACAGTTGCTGTGATGCCGCTGCTGTATCACCTCCTGATGTGTTTGCTGCCATTTCTGCTCTGCCGCTACTTCTTGTCGCCTGTGCGGGGGCTTGGTTATTCTCATTTCGCTTGTGAAACTGACTGTCAGTACGTAACTACTTTTTTTTTATTTTAGACGCTCGTACAAATAATACGATGGCTACCCGTAGTAGTTCCTTCGTAGTGTACCATTACTATTCATATCTACAATTCGAGTGCGGCGGGAGTTATAGGCACAGTTTTGAGACATCTCGATTTTTAAGAGAAGCATGTGTTGGGTTTAAGAGAGCAGGTCACAAACTCGCTTGGTACGTATACACGCCCCCCCCCCCTCACCCGAAATAAGAGAAAAATCGTCTGCCACTCTGCCCCAAAATGCGAAGACCGTTTTGAAAGAAAATATCAATATACAAGCAATCCTTACATGAGAGTTTTTGCAATTACGTTTACCTCGCCTAGGCACACCCACTCCTCCCTTGACCCTTTTACCAACTGCAAAACACACCCCACACTAATTCCAAGTAGTCTATCCCCCGCCAAAAAAACGCATACCTGGTAATACGTAGGTGCGGTAATCAGCTCTAAAGCGGTTTAAAAGCCGCGAACTTCACTTTACTGTCCCCGGACCCCCCCCCTCACCGGTAGCAAACCCCACTACTGTCCCCGGATCCCCCCTCACCGGTAGCCTTCTCCCACCACACGTGCGCGGCCTCGTCCCAGCCGCACACCGTCATTCGTCGCTTCATCAGCACAAGCGTCTGCCCGACGACCATGTCTCGCGGGGTCAGAGGCTCTTCGACGTCGCCTCCCCGCGGGTCCTCGGCGGTTCGGACGCCGCTGGCTGCCGTCCTCGCCGATCTCGGGGTGGCGCGATCCCCGCCGATGCGGTCGACGCTGAGGCTTTTCGACTTCCCTCCCTTGAATAGTTTTTGCCTTCCGATCACGACCGGGAAACGGCCCTCGAAATGGTGGCCTGTTGTTGTTGTTGTTGTTGTTGTTGTTGTTGTGCGGCGTGGCGTGGTGTGGTGTGGTGTGGTGTGGTGTGGTGGTGGGGGGAGGGGTTTGCTTGGGGTGTAGAGTGTCTTTTTTGCGCGGGGGGAGGGGGGGGCACTGAGCTAACGCAGCCAGGTAGTTTGACAGCTACGGGCGCAAGCCTGTGCTACCACCTGCCAAGGGTGTACCAACCAGATACCCAACAAACGGGGTTTGGAGGGTTATAACTTTAAATATCTGCGGTGTAGTTGGGGGTATGGCTGGCCGTCCTATGTACGGCATATTGTGCCGCTGCTGTGTCTGCCCATCTGCATCTTACCCCATACTCTGTATCACGACAGGAAGCATAATTCCTACGAAATATAACCATTGGTTGGATGATTAACGTCTGTCGCCTTTACCGAAGGAAGTCAGAGCTCCCACTCTCGAGACCTGCTCGGGGATAATGGGGTAGATTGATTTCAGATATGGTACGTACACAAGCGCGGACAGCTACGTAGGGGATGCTTGAAGCCCGCCACTCTCCGATACTAGAGCGTGACCATGCCTAGCCCTGTCCGGAAAAAAGTAAGCTAAAGCGCAGCGTTTCTCTTCCTTCTGCGTTATCGTACACAGGGAACCCTCCCCCCCCCCCCCCGACGCGGTAAGCTCTACTGAATTTTCCAGGTACCGCAACGATAGGGCTACTGGAAATGCCACTCCGTGCGGAATTGTAAGCGTCGTTTGGGCGTCAAAAGACAACATCTAAACGGTCCTTGTATTTCCGGACAGAGAGGTATACAAGTAGTACAGTACGCGACAAATGCTAAGAATCTCTTATTTTTGGCCAGACTGGAATTATTATGTAAGACTGGGTGTGTTTTACACTATTTTCAGTTCAAAAAGGTCGCACTCTTTTTTTTTCACCCCCAAAAAATCTCAGGCTCAAATTCTTAATTATCAGATTCTTACCATCTGTCGCGTACTTGTATGTGACTCATCCCACGGTCAGGTAGGGTTTGCAGTTAGCTTTTGCCTTCTGAGGTAATATTTTCTGACTGATTATTAGTATAGTACTGCCTACTGTAGTAATATTTTTCTATTGATAACGTTTACTACAGTGGTTACATACCTACTATATGTTTGGACTTTGGGACCATAATAAATAGGACCAAATATGAACGGTAAAAGTAGGGAAACATATAGTTTTTTGTGTCTATCGTAGGTCTATTTACTCTGGCCCTCCGTACTATTTAGAGCATGCAATTTGTTGGTCGGGTTGCACGAAAAAAATATCTTGGAGGCATGTTTCGGGTGAGATATATTGAGCTGCTCCTCGTGTGAGTACGTAGCTCAGGAAAATAAGGCAACCCTCCCCTCTGCGTACAAGGACATTTTTTTTTTATCGTTTGTGTTTTGGACGGATTCGGCCTCTCACCCCCACCGGCATCCGCGAGCTCCCGCATCTCCACCGTCCCGTCGTCCAGGAAAAAGTGTAGGATGTATCGGTGCATCGCACCATCGGCACGGGCTGTATCGTCCCACCTTGAGGGTGTTCCACAAAAGTAGGGAAATGTTGGGGGGGGGGATGGGGGGTGCTCATGTCATGTATAGCCCGTCGTGCAGGAAAAAATGCAGGATGTATCGGTGCATCGCACCATCGGCACGGCCTGTATCGTCCCACCTTGAGGGTGTTCCACAAAAGTAGGGAAATGTTGGGGGGGGGGATGGGGGGTGCTCATGTCATGTATAGCCCGTCGTGCAGGAAAAAATGCAGGATGTATCGGTGCATCGCACCATCGGCACGGCCTATATCGTCCCACCTTGAGGGTGTTCCACAAAAGTAGGGAAATGTTGGGGAGGGGGGGGGCGGGGGGTGCTCATGTCATGTATATGGCCGTAGTTGTATGACCATAAACCTTGGGGGGGGGGGGGGGGGTGTACTCATGTCATGCATAGGCGTTCGCAGTCGTATGGGCATATAGACCTTCGCATCCCCACAATGCCGGGACGGAGCACGTCAGGTTTTCACCGACCAGGCAGACAATGCTTGTACCAAGCGCGCAGCACCGTGATGTGGTTGGACGAATGGCATGGAGGGCGAGCGGTACCCCCTACTAAGAGCAACCGCCTGTGAGGGAGGACTTGGTGGGGGAGGGGGGAGTCCGTTGTTGCCTGCCTGGGCTGTCTCTTTCTCGCTATAACTCAGTCCATTCGCACGAAAGCGCGAGGCGGAAATAAATGGGCGTCTTCGTTGACTCTCGGGGTAACGACGCGTGTCACGTTGTAAATGAAACCTTAAAACAGGCCCAAAACCGCATGTGAGGGAAGGTTGATACACTCACAGTGCCATGTGTATGCCACGTCCACGGCAGAACCGTCGTGTCTCGCAACGCCGATTTAATTAAATTGTATTCGAAACACGTCCACGACTCATATGTGAAAGCGTTAGGAGCTTAAGCTTTACTTTTTTATCCGTCCGGCGAAGGAAAAAAAATATATACTGAAACCCCGTCCGCAGCATATTAGCACCAGCGGGAGAATCCCGTGTTTTGGTTCCTGCACGACTACGTACGAGTACGACTCTATACCCTCAATAGTGCAGGCAGCTCAACCCAAAAACTTTAAACGGCGCACCGAGTAGCAGGCAGTATGATATATCGATACTACCTGGTACACGAAAAGTTGCGGGAAAAGAAGATGGACGGATAATACAGACAGACGGGAAACAAAAAACAAAAACGACTGTCCAAGAGACACGAAAACATCACCTGATGTACATGCGCAAGATGCCAGGGGGGTCCTGGCTCATCAAGCTGTCCTTGAACCCTGCGCTTGTATCCCTCGTGACATCATGAACCCCCGACGGGGCGCACGGGCCCGCCGACCCCGCCTTGCCGGGGCCTACCCTTGCCTTGGGGTCCTGTTTTGATGCGACAATAAAACGCGGCAGGCAGTCGGGTCGGAGAATTACCCCGGCGGATATGTATCCCACTCTACGAGTACCTCCAACTAGTTTTGCGTACACTTGTCTTGGGGGTCCTGTTTTGACGGGGGAGACAAACAAATCACGAGGCAAAGAGTCTAGTCGGAGACTTACCGCTGCAAAAATGTATCCCACACTATGTCACCTGGGAACTCTCTCCGCTGTAAGCCATCTCCGGCGGGTCTCGACGGGGGGTGATGGAAAACGTGCTGTCCGGAACAGGCGCGCGCTCCCGCGGGCGGAGGCCCGGTATGGACCGCCGGGTGAACTCGTCCGCGTCATACACGTGGACTTGCGTACCGTTGATCTATCCATCGCGGCGATGCAAACAAAACCCACGAAGAGGAAACCGGTTGAGGCCAACAAGGCGTAAGGGGGTTGCAGGGGAAGAAGCGGGGGAGGCCGGGAGCGCGATCGGGGGCGAAGGGAGTGCGATGTTCGGTGTGTCACGATGTAGTTTTTTTTCTTTCTATAAAAGCGTGCTTGCAAGACGTATGTGTATATGTATATACTTCGAAGTATGTACCGTTCTGGTGGGCGTGCACGGGCAGGGTATGAGGGAAATACTCATGTTCATGCATGGCCGTACGAGTCGTGTGAGAAATGAACGTACGTAGTCGTATAATTCGACTATAAGACCGTCGCCATCCCTACAATGCCGGGACGGAGCACGTCGGGGTTTCCACCGGCCAGACAGACATTGCTCACTGCACCAAGCGCGAATCGAAACGTGAGGTGTTAGGCGAGTCGCATGCACTAAAGGGTGAGCAGGCATCCTACTAAGAACCACGAGTCGGACATGACACTGCTGTGTCCGTACTCTCGCTGTTTCACGCCTCACCAGCACGTCGGCGCCAACTCTTATGTCGGCCAGATTCACCCTCGACGGTCGACAAAGCGCGAGCGTCCTGCCGATGCCTGGCGTGGCGGTCTCCTTCGACTCCGACATCTCCAGCGTGGCGTTTTGAGGGTAGTAGCGAACGATAACCAGGCGAATTCTTGGCGGGGCCTGGTGCGGGTGCAGAGTGAGTTCATGCCGCGCCGTGGAAAAGCCACCGACCGGACCGCCGAAGGGTTTTGGGACACACGCATCGTGGTGCGATATGTACGAAGGTTAGATTAGGTATTGTTAGCCCCGTTGAGACTTTCAGAGGCTAAAACAGGTCGGAACATAATTACTTGATTATATAGTACGGCATCGGCCACACGAGGCAGCCCTGGCTACTGGAGCAGGGGATAGGGGACGGGTCAGAATCGCAACGTAAACGTAAGGAGCTGTATATACGAAACGCGGGTATCGTGACGATAACTACTTGTACTACGGCGTACCGCACGCTCTTCCTATGTACAGTTACTGTTAGGCGGGTGATAAAACCTCCTTCCTTTCTTTTTAGTTCGATATGCCTGGGTCTCAAAAAGGATTATCGTACGTACGTAGTCTCATCCATTTATGCTTGCACCCTCCCTCTATTGGGGAGGGGGGGGGGGCGGACTACTTGGAGTTACAGTGGGTTCATTTTTGCAGTGGGAAAAATGGGGGATAAAATATTGTTTTTTCAGCGGTTGCTGGTCGGAGGTTCGAATTTCTTGCCTTGAAGGAGCGACAATACGCGCAGGAACATACTAATGACATAGATTTATAGGTGTGTCCCGAAAGGGTATTTGACGCTTTGTTCCTCGAAGACTCAAACTCGTAGGAAACAACCGCCCTGTGGTGCGCTCTTCCTCCTACTGCCACCAACTGCAGCAGGGTTGTATAGATAGCTTCTTGTTCTCCGCAGGGACCCAACTTGGGGCGTGCGAGCATCCGGCGTGGTCGACGTTACAGCGGTCAGTAAATGTCGCCGGCCCAGGAAAAATGCACCAATCACTCCGCGCAAACCCATTACCGGTATCGGAGTACGGTGTATGTATGCGCTAGGTTTTCTAGAGATAGGAGGCGACATTGGGTAAGTATGCAAATAGCAGCCGATGATCCAGCCGGCACTGCAGGTTGTGTCTCATACCTGGTGCCTACCTATGCACCAGTACGCTGTAGACACCAGCCGTACAATACACCTCTATCGTACAAAAGGTATCGCATAGTATACGTATTCACAGGCAGTAGTTTGGTCGCCGGCTAAACCACGATAAAAACGAATCGACAAAACTTGCCTGGCGAGCTGTGGGCTCTACCGTGTCGACTATGTAACCGAAGAAGCGGAAGATCTTGTCGGCCTCTTCGTACCAAGTACCGCGTGGGCAAATGTTGGGAGAAAGCGGGAAGGTCGGCGCCATCGACTGCGTAGTTGTTGTCCAGTCGGACCTGCGTGGGATGGTCGGGGTTGATGTTCGTTCGATAAGTATATAGATGCCTGCCGCTCCTCCCTCAAGGCCTATATATCGTAACACAAAACAAACTGCTTTCGTATGACACGCAGCTTGCAAAGATGAGTGTCGACGAAATCCTCGATCTCTAAGCTGAGGTGTGTGTGTGTGTGTGTGTGTGTGTGTGTGTGTGTGTTTTTTCCCCTTTTTTTTAGAAACAACGGAGTTGAATGGAATTTTCCTGGTACACATGGAATACATACCAGGTACCTGATATACAGTAGTACAGAACACTTAATAAGAAAACGAGCAATAAGAAAGGCAGGCTGAGAATTGCAGGAAAACACAATACATTCGGGAGCCGATATACTGATTTAGGGTACTGTACAACACACCCATTATCAACTAAGAAATGTGAGCAAACCTTAGAACCTCATCGTGACACCATCCTTGAGCAACCTTGAGCCTATATACTATTATATAGGATATAGTGTAGCGCTCGCCGCTGAGCACGATTTTTTTAATCCGATTTTCTTATTAATAGGGACCCCCAAAAAGTGGGGTTGATTTTCTGAACAGATACTGTAGGTTATAGTCTTGTTCGTGGGCCCGTACTGCTGTATAATACTACCGAGGGTGGTTGTTAGCAAGAATCGAGGATAACTCGGTAAGCGGTAAGTTTTCTGTGTTCGTAGCTCGTAGTCTCGCTTTTTTTCGAGCCTCAGACAAAAGGTCGGCAGACGTTTCCATTCATATACACCCCCGAGCATGGAAGTACAAATTGCCTCGCGCACGTAGTACGTCTACGTACAGTAGCCCTCCCCCGACCTTGCCATAAGTTTCTCGAATTATTGTTAAATGCAATGTACAAGTACGACTACCCTACGTACGTACTCGTACATGCTACTATCGTACAGCATGTAATACTCGTAGGTCGTACGTAGGGGTCGCGTATCTCATGTACGAAACCAAAACGCCTACGTGCAGGTGCACGTGATGTACTGTAGTACTTGTACAGTACAGGACACCTAATAAGAAACAGGCTAACAAGAAAGCCAGGCTGGTATTTACAACAAACTAAGAAATTTGAGAGTCGTTATCTTGAAATTAGTGTAGGAAGCACCCTCTCTCAAATAAGAAATCCAGCCTGGGCCAGATTTCCTGTTTCTTATTACAGAAGGTGTCCACAGGTACTGTACTACGAGTACAGCAGTGCTGCTGCTGTATGTACTCTTATCACTCAGAAACGTTTAGATTGCGTTTAGATTGCCACCAACCACATCCTCCATCGACACCCCTCTATATGTGTGTACCAAAGTTGACGCTTGCTCTGCTGCTGTATACCTTATCGCACGAGCACACACGGGAGCATGGAACAACATGTATGTGTTTTTTTTCAGGCCGAAACATAAACATTGCCCTCATTCCAAACGCTTCAATATTTCAACACACATACAGCGCATACACTACACGTATGTACATACCTTGAACTTGAGGGCATCCCATCGACGCCTACGCCACCGCCTGACGGTTTGCCCCTGGCTGAGGACGACGCGAACAATTGTGGCCGCTGGTTCTTCTCCAGCCTGACGCCCTGCTGCACGAGGAAGCTGACATCTCGTCGCGGGGTGCGCTGGCTGTGCGACCTCCCAAGGGCCACGTTTATCTGCCTCCTAAACTGAGCGTTTTCCACATCGTCTGCAGGTTGGGAACAGGGCAACACTAGCCTGGGCACATGAACCGCTCCGGGTTTTTGCGCCGTAGCAGCCGACATGTCTAGGGCGGGGGCACGGTGGTACCGCCTGGCGCTGTACAAGAGTAGCAGCAGCGATGTGTGTTGCCTGCTGCCGTTGATGCTTCGTAGGACGGACGCGATTTGTTCTCGTCGTGGTGGTGCGGCGAGTTAAATGGTCGTGGTCGTTTGAATTTTTTGAGGAGCAACATGAAACCGCCACTATCTATGCCGCCGAGTTCCGCTTCGACTATACCGGGAACCGGTAACTGGTCCACCAGTAACTGGTAAACCACTGGTGTACAGAGTAGATAATAACTGGTATACATAAGCGTATGATACGAGCTACGTACAGCAGTAAGTGCTTGCCAAGTTGGTCTGTCTACGAGTATCTGTCTACCTGTCTGTCTGTCGTCTGTGGTCCTACGGTTCTCAAATTTGTAATCCGTACCATCCAAATCGTGCGGCGAGCCGCTTTCCGCATTGGCACATAAAAAAACGTGTTCGTTGACCCTGACCGTCTCGACACAAAAAATCGTGTGCTCTTTCTTTCACAATGTATGCATGCGAGTCGTACGAAAGCGCGATGTGCAATTGTAGTAGCAAGCGCACAGCAGATAAAACGCGTATCACACGTGGTACAGCAGTACAGGGGGGGCTGGTGTGGGTCGGGGGGGTATACGGGTAAACACAGGCGTCAAAATTCTACGAACAACAACTCATCAAGTTAGTATATGCATCGCTTCTTCTGACGCGCCCGGCCCGTGGATGATGCAGGTGTGCCACACTGATTGCTGTGGTACGTCCGTTTGTCACGACGATTCACGTTACACTCTCCGCATGCATGCTGGGAATAAAAAAGCTGTGCGTCTTTCTGTCGTCGATTGGTATATCATACGGGCACTCACAACTACTACGACGTATTATACTTTACTGCTGACTGCTGTGCACATTCGATGGCTGGCGTGTATGATGAAGTTTCAAACATATTGAAACACTTGCCATCATCGCTCGCCCCCTTGAGACGTATGTACGTACAGTATTATAGTGGTAGATACCTATCTTATTTTACTCGTACTACAACAGCTGTACCACTCTGTACCGAAATATAAGCACCTTTTTTATTGGATATTATCATACAAAAGGTGCTTATATTTAGGTATATAGTGGTACCAGGTATAATGTACGAGTAACTACAAGTAAAACCGGGTCGGACGTACCGCGCAAAGGAGATAGATATTTACATTACGTACTGCTGTACAGTAGATCCATCTACTACTACCCCGTGTGCTCGTACATCGTGTTGCGGTTACCAAGGTTTGCTTCAGCCTTCACAATTGACCGAAACCACAGCCGAGCCCGGCTTTCGTTGATCGGTAGTTTTTACCAGTGAGCTCCGCGTGTGGATGTACGATAGGTGTATTGTTAATTACACTACTCGTACTGTTTTGTAGTACCTCCGCCGCCTCCCGCTCCTGACGAGTTTCGAACGTGCCCGCGCTGCCAAGCGCCACACGTTCGGCTCGCCAATCAATGTCGCCTTTGGCCCTGCTTGATACATACGCAAGCAGCATGCTCTCTCCCAGTACGTAGTAGTTTCGCGGGCACTTTCCGACAGTGTCACAGTAGTCAGGTCCCCCAAATCGCGACTGGGCGTTGGGATACAACGTAATAATAATCGCTACCAGATAATCTACTTCGTATGTTTCGTACTTTGCGCCTTCGGGGGGCTGATGTGCGTAAAGACCGGGACTGACACGCGTACCGATGTCTTCACCCGCATTTCGCTTGGTAACATCAGAAGTATACAGGATGTACACAGTTATAGTTGCAGTATGTCGATTGCCACCCGGCAACCAATCAAAATGTGTGTGTACGATGTGCCTATATATGTTTCAATTCGCCAGTAATATACTGTACAAACTGTATGACCATCAATCAATCGAATGTATATATATAATCATCGCTGTACGAGTAAACGAACGAGAGTGCTCGTTTCTCTCTTCAGGGGGACAGAACCCGAAGCAAGTAGTCGACATGATGATCCCCTGTTTTTCTTCATTGACAACAACAAAAAACGCAGCATGACCCCCACCATATACGATCGAGTATATACTCGTGGGGCGTGTCTTCCCCCTCCCCCTGTTCTTCCCTTTACACAGCCCGGACCCCCCCCCCCCCCCTTCTCTCCCTCCCCCCCTCTTCCCCTCTTGCAAAGCCATTAAGCTTCTGCTTTTTTAGGACCTGCCTCAGGACATGCCTGGTAGGTTTTCCCACCGCTGCCGCCGCCCCTCCACGTACCGTTCGAACCCACCTACGTATGATATACGCTCCGACCGTCTTCCCTTTTCCTGTTCTCCGTATAAAGCCCGGACGCTTCCCCCCCCCCCCCCCCCGCCCGCCGCGCCCCCCGTCCCCTCTTGCAACTACATGCAATACGCTTCTGATTTTTTAATGGACCTGCCTCAGGACATGCCCGGCACGGTTTTCCCACTACCGCCGCCGAGCCTCTACGTATAATACCGTTCATCCCCTTTACAACTGCACTGCACCGCCCCCCTGTTTTAAGGGACAAATTACTTGGAGTTAGTGTGGGGGAAAAAATTGAGGTAGAAAACAGGGCAACTATTAGTAACGTAAAATAGCTCAAATAGCTCTACGATCGAAGCTACCTGGTGCTAGGCAAGAGTATACCAGGCACCACACACTTTACACGCACTATAGGTTACACCCAAAAAATGTGCGGCTGCACAGCACCACAACGCGTGGCTATAATCTAACGGTGCAACACGACTGACTGACTCTGTGACGACACCCATCTATCCACCCATCCATCCATCCATCCATCCATCCATCCATAAATATTTGCTGGCGAGATGGATTGGATTGGATTGGATTGGATTGGGCGCAAAAGTATAGAGGAGCGCAACAAAAGAATAGGCCGAACACAAGGGCAAAAAACGTTCGCCAACAAAAAAACCTTGAACTCTCCTCTCTTACCTAGTTACCCCCCGGGAGAACGGACGATCTGATTGCCTTTTTAAGAGGGCCCGATTAAGGGCAGGAAAAGGCTTTGGCTGCTCGGCCATCACGGCGGTGGTGGTGTCATCATGGGCCGTGTACGACGGGATGCGTGTACGACGGGATGCCCTGATGGCAAAGCCTCTCTGTGCTACGAGATCATTGTCTTGGAAACGAACGCGATGTATTATATATAGCCTCCATCAGCAATTCGATCTCGAAGGCTCGTTCGTCCCCTCCCTCTGTTGTGGGCCACAGCATGCCCAGAAGACATCAACCACAAAAAAACCAACAGTTCAGCATGGACGGCATCATTATATCGTCTCGCTACAGGAGTATACTCTTGGTAGTACGTAGCTTTCGCCACGTGTTTTTTAGCGTGTTTTGTTGCATATCCCGGGAGTCGCACTCGGTCAGCGTTACAGACAAGACACATACAGCATACGTACATCCTTCGTGTATGCCTGGTACGCATAGAGCTACACAGTACATCATATACCGGTAAGAGGTTGAGGGCCTACGTGCCACCCTCGTTCTTGCACCAGTCTGTAGGTGTTTACGTAGCATTGCGACTTGGAGTGTGTGGCTGTACGTGTACTTAAGTTGTATATGCATATAGTTGTCTCCGCTCGGCTGGCAGTAATTTTGTCGATGGACGCAGGCAACACTCTAGACAGTGTACAAAAATAGCTGTGCACCATTGGCATATGGCAATAACCGTGCGTGCTTCGAAGTATATTACTATTAATAGTGCAGGCGAGAGGGTGTTGTTTATTGTTTTCGGCTGTAGCCCGTGTAGCTGCCACACGCTTGTATGCCAAACTACTGTAGTGTCATGGATGTACGTATTCTATGCGTATTTGCTATTAATAGTACTGGATGTTAGTGATGAAATATCCCAGGACTGTGAATCCACAAGACCACCACACCAAGTAAGACACCAACAACGACTACTTCTTGTACTACTACTACTATTTACACTACTGCCACTACTACTACTACTACTACTACTATTAATTCTACTACTATTACTACTGCTACTATACTACTACTACTACTACTACTACTACTACTACTACTACTACTACTACTACCACTACTACTACTACTGCTACTACTACTACTACTACTACTACTACTACTACTATTAATACTACTACTAACGGTATTACTACTACTACTACTACTGCTACTATTCAACACCTCGGGGCAAAGCGACCCCACCCGCCCCTGGTTGGTGAAAACCCAACGTGCTCCGTCCCGGCATTGTAGGGATGCGATGGTCTATGCTCATACGACTGCGGCCATGCACTACTGTATATGAGTACACCCCCGCATTGTAGGGGTGCGAGGGTCAACGGTCATACGACTACGGCCATGCACGACATGAGTCCCCCCCCCCCCCTCCCCACCACCTTCTTGTTTCCCCCCTGCCTTCCTTTTGGGGGGGTGGACTTGCAGGGCCCACCACCGGCCAGAGGCGGTGGCCGCTCTCGACGACATCCGTCGCCTGCGTGAGGCGGTGCAGCAAGTGAGCGACATGGAAATCGAGCTCGGCCGCCTTGGCAGCGCGGTGTCCGGGAGGTCGATCGAGCTTAAGAGCACCATCAAGAAGCGCCTGTCGTCGCCCAACATGCTCGAGGTACTATATATATGAATGCTGTTACTATTATAGTACTACTACTACTACTACTACTACTACTACTACTACTACTACTACTACTACTACTACTACTACTACTACTACTACTACTACTACTACTACTACTACTACTACTACTACTACTACTACTACTACTACTACTACTACTACTACTATACTACTACTACAGAAAGCATAGCAGCAGTACCGCAACTGCTACTCAACAACTCGATCTATCTGTCGAACACAAATCAACAAGTAAGTGCTTTGAAATAAAAATATTTTGGTCCTCGCGGGATCTGTACTCGTAGACAAGACAAGATGTGATACCCGGTATCATACATATATTATATGATACCTGTCGCCTGTCGTGCACCGTATATATGAAACGGAACAAACGGACGGCGATGATGTGGCTGGTTTTGTGTTCTTGTTGCTGTTACTCTGGTGGCGAGATCTTGCTGCAGCTACGAGTAGCTGCAGCTGTTGTTCTTTTGTTGTTGATGTCTATACGGTATTGGGTTCAGTGCAGTGCCCTTTTTGCGGATGCGCCGCTCTTCGGCCGCGTTTCTCGGCTTATGGTTATACAAGAGAATATGCGACGAAAAGTATTCTTAATTCGGTTGCCATTCCATCCGACAATGCACAATGCACCGGCCACTCCCTCTCCCACCGGCCACTCCCTCCATATATATATACTATTAACCCTTTTAGGACTGCAAACCCGTTTTGGGGACAATCCACTCTAATTCTAGTAATTTGTCCCCAAAACGGGACTCCAGTCCTATAACAGCAGTGTAATACGCACATTATCATTCCGTTTGTCGTACGCGATGCTTTTCCATCCGATTAATGCACAATGCACCCATCACCCCCCCCCCCGCGCTGGATATGATCATACATATACATACGTACGTCGTAGTAGCGTGAGTGCCAATACCGTTAAGTAACCAAAATGTGATCGAAGCACACATATCCATCCCACGAAAAAATGATGCCTGGTATTATATACCTGGTACGTACCTGGTATACTACCTGGTATTACGCATATATATACATATACCCCATACTCTCGTAATATATACCAGAGATAACCAGGTAATTATTATAGTACACAAAAAAAGTACAGTCAGTAGTAGTATCACCTCCTTTTCGCGATTTCTGTACGTCCCGTCAAACTTAAAACCATCCAATCTGTGCGTGGAAACCGTATTCACCGTGTTCCTTTTGTCAAGCCACAGCAAGCAGAAATCAGCAAGCAGCAAGCAACAAGCAGCAAGCAACAAGCAGCAGCAGCAGCAGCAGCCAGCCAACAGCAAGATCAAACGATCAAACGCCAACGCCCGGGGTAGGTAGTATATAAGTAATAACAACAACTTCAACGTGTATATTAACACTATTCATTACATATACGTATAGGATCGATAATTTATTTATGGGAGACTCGTACGAGACTCGCTGTTGACCATGTACCGCGGTGGCGACAGAAGTAATTTAGAGTTATATACTGCCACTATTTCCCGAAATATAAGCAGCTTTTGTAAAATATTATTCAATAAAAACGATTATTATATTTCGGGACAGAGTAGTATCTGGTAGTATTAACATACCAGGTATACAACCAATACCTTTGACAATTCATATTATAGTATACCAGTATGGGACTAATTATTATCTTTGCCATCCGACAATGTGTAGCATGATCTTCAGCGTTGATCACTCATAAAACTCCCAAAAGCAGAAGACCACGGAAATGTTCTCATAAAAGAACTACCAGCGTAATAAATAGGATCAGTTATTGCAAATTAAATGTTGTTTAACGAAGTAGGTGTCATAACCGTGATGTGGTTATAGTTTTATGGTGTGTGGCTCCATCATTTATATGACCAGATCACAAGGACTCTAAAGAATACCACTATTTATTATTCAGCGCGCGTAAATCCGCCCTGCAGGGCGGATTTACGAGATCTGCCTCGCTTTTTTTATACATACTGTTTTTAGTGGGGTGGCATTTTTTTACCCTAACCCTAACTCTAACCCCCAACCACGACATCGATTGGTATATCGTGGGTTGGGGTTAGGGTTAGGGTTAGGGTTAGAGTTAGTGTTAATTTTTTTTTTTTAAATGTAAAAAAATGTCCCACGCTAAAAACAGTATAAAAAAAGCGAGGCAGATCTCATAAATCCGCCCTGCAGGGCGGATTTACGAGCGAGCACGGTTTATTACTACAGGGGACCATACGTTTTAAATGTATCACCAAAAAAATATTGTTTGTAAAAGTAGGGGGGAATATATGTAGCTTTTCGTGTGTACCGTACGTATAGGTTCCTATTCACTATCATGATGATGATGGTCCCCCTTAATACACTGAGTCCGTATAGTGCTACTACTACTGCTATTGATATATTACAAAATGGTGGTAGCGGGGGGGGGGGGATGACAGACCCACGCCGATGGCGTGGGGATGGAGCTTGGATGCGGCTTAGGACTTAAGAATTGAACGTAAAGAGTGCATATTGGGAAGAAGGAGGGAGCAAGGACAACAGATGGAGTAGGAGAGTCGGCCAGGGGCAACAAGAGAGAAGAAAGGGGGCCACACTGAGAGAAGAAGAAGGAGTCATCTATCTACAGGGAGGGAGGAGTATTATTATAAGTTCATCGGCGTCGATCGGGTTTGCGAGCTACGAGTATATCCACATGATTTAACTACATCCTTTCATAACTACTTAGGGCCCGTTTTAACGAAGAAGAAAAAAAATCAATTTGGAAAAAAAAAAATTCAAACCCGCTTTTCATTGGTCAACACACGCACCAGCACCAAAGATTAGGATCTTGGGGCATAATATTTGGTGCTGGCGCGTGTGTTGACCAATGAAAAGCGAATTTGAATTTTATTTTTTCCAAATTGAATTTATTGTATACTCGTTAATTCCGGCCCTTACTGCTGTAATAACAATAATAGTAACAAACGCAGACGATCGCTATTAATTATAGCAAAACTTGCAACGAATTAATAGTTATTAATAGTTGCTTGTTGTGCTACAAAACAACAGCAGTGGTTCAAAAACTGCAAAAACTAAACGGGTTCAGCGTGGAAAACGGCGCGTATGCCGAGATGGTACGCGACGCGGATATATGTATGAGGAGTGGCATGTGACGCGGATAGGAGGAGAGAGGGTGTATAACCGAAAGAATGGCGGGCGTGCGACCTACACAACACGATTATGATGGTAGCGTTCCATTGCTTAAATGGTAAGCAACAGAAGATAAATGAGTACCCCCCCCTCCCTCCCCACACAGACAGGTACATAAATACCTGGTACGTCGCTTACCACCAGCGCACGACGGAGAGGCGTCGTGTGGTCGTTATCATCGGGAGGAGGGGGCGATATATACATTGCTTTTAAAAAAAGGGTCGGGGGAGGGGGGAGGGGGGGGGAGAGGGAATACCGAAAAAGGATGCCAATGTGATTAGAGTGTGTGGCTTCCGCCAAAGAAGGCTGAAGTCCGTATGGCTCTGGCCAGCATCGCCATCGTGTATTGTTATTATGTGTGCTTCGCATCATGACTCCACACAGCAACCACGCGCTCTCGTAGCTAACGTAAATATAGCGCCACTACGACCAAAAAAATATAACGAGTACACGTAGAACTTCCTCGCCTTTTCGTCTTCCATTCTGCGTGTCTTGCCTGTGATACCGTCAATAACAACAATAAAATAGCGCTTCTTCCGTGTCACGCGTCTTGTCGACATTTACGAGTATTTGTTATATAAATAATTGCTCTCTCTCTTTTGATTGGTGCACACACCCGGGTAGCACGCGCGATCAAACTATCGCATTGCATTATCGCCAGGCGCCTGCGCGGGCCGTTTTACGACGGCTGTCATCAGTCATCAGAGGCTTGCGAAGATGAGTTTTGGAAATAAATGAACCCTTGGCGTGGCAAAGCTAGGAGATAAATTATCGCTCGCTTGGAGAATACGAAGCGAGAGAGCATTATTACTACTGCTGCTGCCAAGTACTCGTAGGAGTTTTGAGCGTTATAATGGCGAGAAAACGAAAGACTGGGCTATTAATAGCTGGCATTACGGATACCCCGGGTGCCTTAATTGTGTGCCTGATCGTGGAAGACCCCTTTAATGTGGAACGATTCCTAATCAGTGTCGATGTTTATAATGCTGCTGTGCCTAACACAGACGTCCAGGATAGATTCGGGTAATTGTCAGTTGACGTGATGGCTTTGGTTGGCTGTTCTTTTTCACTGTGTGCCCGCGGACTGTCATTCTGGCAGCACTTCTCTGGCAGCACTTCAGACAGCAGCTGCGTGCTCCATCTTGTTCCCACGCCTACCGTGTGTTTTTGTACAGACAGCACTTCAGACAGTAGTTACGCTGTAGTCGGCAAATCATTGTAAAGAGTGGGAGGGGGGGGGGGGGGGGGGAAGGGGGGGGGGGGGGGGGGGGGGGGGGGGGGGGGCGATACTGCTGTTGTAGTCGAATGGAGATTGCGGGCGTGTAGTTCAATTTTGGACACCCATAACATGCTGTAGGGATTTTAGGTGTACCTCTTCGGACTTGTGTACGAATCCTTTCCCTGCTAAGTGTGCGTGTTCTTCAGGACTACTCTCTGATGGCTCTACGTAGCACTTTTTTTGTGACCACGGGCTGTGATCTTGCTAGATCAGACTAAAGGGATTACGATTGGCAACTGAAATGAGTTTAATGTGAAGACAACAATTAAGGTTAATATGAAATATGTACGAGTAAGTTGCTCATCTTATTACCCCCCGCCTTTCGAGTCCGATCATACAACAGGTAAGACTTGGCTGGGGAAGGAATATTATACCCGATATATATAATTACCGGCATTATCTGCATGCATGCGCCGATACATATTTTCTGCATGATTTGTTTTCATGTTTCATAAGACGAAAAAGTCCACATGATTTTTCATTTTTTTTTTCTTTTATTAATTCCGCCTTTTACCCTCGACAGGAGAAAATCACAATCAATCAAAAAGCAAGTTCCATTTTGTACAGGTCACGTTGACACCCCAAACCGAAAATGGACAAAACCACTACTGACTCGCACCCCCTCTACTGAATTATCACTAGACAATCCTCGTGCATCGAGTGGTTCGTTCAGCAACCGTTGGCTACCAACACCGATCATCGACCCGAGATTTTGATGTATCAATCATACGAGACACCCCCAGAAACACATTACGAGTATCATTTTCTACGCATGACAACGGTGAAAAATTGTGAACCCTACGCACCGTTCGGCATATATATCCCATTATTATCTCGTACACACATGCCAGCGGACGGGGCTGAGCCCGTAAAGAAACAACGAAAAAAAGCGCAAGGGGGGGGGGGGGAGCAAAACTAATCACGAGAACATCGTCAAAAGTCTTCGCAAAATCAAAAACAGTGTACCTAATACTGTACATAAAAACAAAAAAAAAACGCAACCGAACCCTGCAGCACTCGCTCCGCTCCGCCTTTGCTCTCGTACGGTTGCTTTATTTGGTACACTTAATAACTCCTTTTGCCTGATCGACTCATTGCTATCAACAATGAGGTCAGCATTATAACGTCACACTACCAACCATCCTAGAATATCTTTCTAAGCAGCCACAACAAAACAAAATTACGTAGTAGCCCATATTTACTACGGGTACGTGCTCATCTATTATGCTCGTGTACAAAACCAATCGCTAATCATCATTGTTTGACCCTCGAACATAATCAACAAAATGAAAGTTCCCATCCATCCGGCACCTCGCGGCCCGGGGACAAAAAAACAAGAAGGCCAACACTAGTACACCCACTTGTTACGTTAACAGCGTCTATAATCTCTCCACAAAAATATCTAAAGAGTGCACTACGATACACGCTGCATGCTGCCAAGTCACCGGCTTCCGGGGTCTTCGTGGAACTCCTGTGGTGCGGTTACACCCCATTAGTACGGGGCGTGCATCGTCACCATGCACGCCACGATGTCAACGCTACCGACAGGGGGGGAGGGGAGAAGGGACGCAAAGCCCGTACCGAATGATAGATCCGGGATACCCGAGTACCGAACCTAGTTGGATGGTCATAACTCGGGTCAGGTACCCGGGTACTCCCCCAGCAGACACGAACTTACGTTGAGTGCTAGGGGAGGCGAGCATAAGGTTAAGGTGCCCGGCCGACCGAAGCCCCTGTTTAGAATGACGCTTTCCGCCAAAGACTAAATAAAAAAGCGCAAAAACAGCCTTAAGACACATAACAAAAAAACGAAAACAAACAAGAGACGAAAAAGCAAAGAGGCCGTAGTCCCGAAAGCAGCCACCGCTTTTTAGCGTCCAGCAATGAAAAACACATGGACGAGAGGGCGACCGCAAAACATAGTAAAATCGCCGTCTTCCGCTCTAGAGCCTGTAAAAAGTGTTGTAGACGACCATCCAACACAATACACACGACCACGTCCCTTTCCATCCACAACAACCCACAGAGAGTTACGAGCAGATAAAAACATACAGGACAGTATCACAGGAGAAAGATACCCCCAAATCGAGGTTTAAACACGATTGAATGCAAAAACAAATGTAATGACCCGCAGCAGCGGCGGAATCGAATAATGAAACGGGGGGAAAAGAGGAGGCCCCCCGCCCATGGCAACCTGAGTCTCGCTCGTATCCTGTGCCCATCGAGTTCAGCCAACCGACCGACGAGCACAATGAACAAAAAAACAACGATAAAAAGATTTATGACACAAAAACACGAAAAAGCCCGGGGACGAGAGTGCTCTACTACCACTATTTTTGTAGTAGACCTACTATTGTACGTAGCAGACTAACTACAACTATTGGTAGCAGACCACTATTAATACTGCTATTGTAGTATAGCTCGTGTCGCGCCTACGAATCAAATCGCAGGCTTGACGAGACGACAAACTAAAAGAACGACGAGACTCGAAATCAATCAATCGATCAATCAAGTCAAGGGGGGAACCAATTTTTTTCCCCTAAAAATCAGATCGCAACTTCCATCTCGTGGGTTGTGCCGCCCACAGTCTTGGTCACCACGTGTTGTTCGCCGTAGAACGGAACTCCCTCCGTCACGATGAAGAAGTTGTCGTCCGTTCTCTCACCCTTCGCCCCGTTAACGGAGAGCTCTACCACCGGCGACTTCGTCCCGCGAGGCTGCAGCTTCCAGTAGTACTCGTGGCTGCCCTCGAACATAAAGCTAGGCTCCTCGTTTCCACCAGAGCAGGGTACAAACTTCCAAGAAATTTCCCAGCGGCCGTCGCCGGACTCTGAGAAGTCGAGGTCGCCGTTCTTGCACTCGGGGCACTTGTCGGAGACGTACGCCTTGAATTTGCCAGAAATCGGGTTGCCGCCGGAGCCAACCCCGGATCCCTCCCCCTCGATGCATGCGCCGCACATGAGAGAGTCGCCGTACTGGGGTTCGTTGAGCGCGACTGTAGAGGAGGCGAGTGCGGGGGCGGGAAAAGTGCAAGAGTCAGCTATAGATCGTTGCGGTGTGTGCTGCGCGCTGCCGGTTGGCAAAGGTGAATGGTACATACTGCAAAGAAAGGTACTAAGGTAAGGGAAAACATGTTTGCGGTGGCATGCGTCTACAGCGCCATAAATACATTTACATTATGAGTAAACAAAAAGGATAGGAAGTACAATATTGTGATTTAAACCGCGAAACAATGAAGGGACTGCAAGACGCCTGCCCGCTCCATCCCTTCTCTGCACCACTACCTCCCCCACCCCCCATTGTTCACTCCAGGCACGGAGGAGAAACTCACCTGGGATCATGCCGTTGTACATCGAAGGGACGTTCGTTCCGAAAGCGCAGTTGCCGCCGGTCGTGGCGCCGTAGTAGGTACCATCCCCGTTGTACACGGTGTCGTCGAACGACCCCTCCGCACCACCACCGCCTCCACCACCGTCATCGCTGTCGACGGGTGCCGGGGTGGGTGCCTCGACAGGGGCGGGCGTCGGTGCGGGCTCAGGGGACGGAGTGGGTGCCTTCTCAGGGGAAGGTGTGGGCTGGGGAACAGGCGAGGGGGTCGGTTCGGGCTCGGGGGACGGAGTGGGTGCCTTCTCAGGGGACGGCGTGGGCTTGGCAACGGGCGAGGGGGTCGGTTCGGGCTCGGGGGACGGAGTGGGTGCCTTCTCGGGGGATGGCGTGGGTGCCTTCTCGGGGGACGGCGTGGGTGCCTTCTCCGGGGATGGTGTGGGTGCCTTCTCAGGAGACGGCGTGGGTGCCTTCACGGGGGACTGGGTGGCCTCGGGGACCGGCGAGGGGGTGGAGGGTTCGGGTGCGCCTCCCGGCTGGACGTCTATGAAGCGGTACAGGCTGAACGCGTTGTAACCACCTGGAAATAACAGGGAGCGTGACGGCGGAAAGGAAGCGTGTGCGTACGTGAGGCAGGGGTCAGGGTGTGGTGTAGGCGGAAAACGGGGGGTCGAGGTGCAGTCAAAAATCACGACTATTAATACCTCGATACGTATGCTTCGTCGTGAAGTGCTATTGAAAGCTCAATTGGTTCTTACTTCGACAGGAAAACCCTTTTCACCGCGTTAGTGGAAATAAATCGTGCTGAAGCTCATGTATTGCAATACGATGAGTACGGGATCGATTCTCACCGCATGCCACCGAAGCGTCGCCCGAGCAAGGCATGTGGCACGTTCCCTCGCCGTGCTTGTCGTAGTCACTGAACACCTCCGAACTTCCGCACCAGCATTCGTTTCCGTACTGTATGTGGGAAAGGAGACGGCACAAGCAACAGACGAAAGGCTTTAGTTAAGTAATGAAAACAGCAGTCTTTGCTTGCGCCCATGCGTTTGTTGCATGCATAGCATCAATCGCAAATACAAGAAAAAAAGGACTTCTGTGTGATACAATAATATTGACGTGTCTTCTATCAAAATCAGTCGACACATAATACAGAACAGCTGAAACCATCTCCCCCTAACCGCTGCCCACCTGTGTGGCGTAGTACATGTAGCCGTCGCAGTGGCTCCGGCAGGCCGCTTGGGTCATGTCCGGGGCAACGTGCATTTTAGACATGACGCGGTCTTCCTTTTTGTCGGCGAAGCAATCCATGTACTCCGGGTCCGTGGGCTCTGCCGGCCACACGAGCTCGTACAGGTCGAACGCGTTGTAACCGCCGCAAGACTCGTCCTGTAAAAACGAAGACGTCCAAATTTGAAAGCCCGAGGGGGGGGGTCATCAGTCAAGGGACGTCCGTCATGTGACCCTCGATGATAGTGCTGTAGACCGAGAACCAGACCGGTCTGGTCTTTTCTTCCATCTATTATACTTCGGTATGCATTGCCGAATCAGCAAATCAGCGGTATTTTTGCACATGCGACTACCATCGAGGGGAAGTGTAAAGCTACCGCAATAAATATCAAAACACTTCCGGTAAAAGTCGAAAGGCTCTCACCCAACCATCGAGAGAGACCACCCAAATAATGCACAACTCAAAATAGGAAATACTTACCGCGTCGCCTGAGCATTCCATGTCGCACACGCCGACGTCAACGGAAGCGTAGTCGAGGTCCTGCGCGCGAGAGCACCAGCACTCTGTCCCGTACTGGGTTGCCATGTAGAACGCACCTCGTACGTTGCAGTGGATGTGGCACATCTGCACGTCGCAAATGGGGAGGTTGGGATAATAGGAAGAGAGGCGGGTCAGGATAAGACCAGAGAGCAAAACAACATGATGGCAGGTATATATACCAGGTATGACATCAAATGTGGACGGCAGCTGCAGTGAAAATAGTTTTTTTTTCTTCCCAGGGTGTTAAAACCCTCAAGAACTGGTACCACGAATTTAAGGACAAACTACTTGGAATTAGTGTCGGACATTGTTTTCAGTTCTGAATGGGTTGAGTACGGGTGGGATCTTCCCCGCGGGAAAACATCTCATTGGGTGTACCCCCTGTCCCTTTTGGAACCGCACCGGACCGGTGTTGCTTGAGCACACATATCGTGGGGAAATACTATTAAATAATGGTGCGAGACATTGTTTTGCCCCGGGACCATATAAAAACGTTGCGCATATTATATTGGGCACTAACCTGGTCGAACGGTCGAGCAATACCTTGGTACCAGGTAATTATGTGCGAAAAAATATACCCCATTACTCCCCCTCTCCTCTCCGTACTGAGAGCTGCTCATACGAACCACGGACGGATGGCTACGACGCACTACGGCAGTGCCGCAGGGGATGTATTATAAGTTATTGTACAGGGAGACCCAAGACACTATTAAATAGTTGTATCAAAAGCGCAACCGAGTACAGTAGGGCCATGGCCATGGTTGCGTTTTGTTTCCAGAGAGGCGCATTTTCCGCAACCTGAAGCCCAGAAAGAGCGCCGAAAAGTCGATTACATTTTTATATTGCGGCCGACGACCAGTGAAACCAGAGCATTGCTTCCCTTTCACATCATACCGAACCTTGGGGCAAACTGAACCGCGTTGTGCTCACTTTTATGAATAAACAGATTCGAAATTGTCGGGAAATAAAGTAACCCCACGCTTTCGTCCATCCCCCTGCCAGCGTCGGCCCACTTTGCATATTTCGAGGTAAGCAACCACGCAAACGAGCAGGTCGGCCAACCATCCACCACACATGCCCAAGAATCGTTCGTTTACAGCTGCTTGCTTGATAAGCTTCTCGATATTTTATACCTGGTACTAAAACCAGTACCTATTATTTTAATAATAGTACTTGGCTTTGGGCTTCACTCCCAATATCAAACGTACTTAATCTGTACGAAGTCCAAAACAAAAATTACAAGCCAACGTCTATTATACAATTTTACGAAAGAATCCCAACACACCTGTCCAGAAAAGTGTTCGTTAAAATCTGATGTGATATCGTATATTACCGAGTATATTCGCACAGCAATAGTTGGAAAAAGAAACGAAAAATCGTCGTACCACTAAAATATATATACGTAATACGTACGTACAAATCATCGTAGTATTACATTACTACTGACTGTATTATTGTTAATGATACTGCTGTAATATAGATGAGTAACTGGAGGTGTTCATCCTACCAAAATACATGGTTTAGTTTATGCTGGTATACCTTAGCGGTCATGTCATCCGCCCATATCATGTGGCCCAGAACTCGGTCCTCCTTCGAGTCCGAGAAGCAGCCGATGTGCTTGTAGGTGCCCTCCTCCTCTGTGTCGGCTACAAGGCCCTGGTCCCCCGTGGACGGGTCGTCCCACCCGTCGTAGGTGGTGGTGGGGGTGGGGCCCATCCCGCGACCGTCGTCGTCCCCCGTGAGGTGTCGTTGGACGTGCACGGACTCGTCAGTTCCCATCGCTACCTGCCCGAAAAAAAAAAACAAGACGAAAAGTTCAGCAAGCACGACGACCGAAAAAAAGAGAGGGGGGACGGAGAGGAGAGTTGAGTGGTTTTCAACTATCCCACGACATTTTAACATTTCGAAAAAATTAATCCCGAAGACATATTTCCCAAGTAGGTTCTCCCACGAAAATGGTTGCGGTACCGGTAGTAATGTGGCAGCAGAGTTGAGTTTTATTTTATTTTATTCGTTTTTTTGTCGTGACGCTACGACTACTAATGATGTACCGAATAAAATAAATAAAAGGTGCTCTCTTGCCAAATTTTGAAGCGTAGTGGATGGTTTTGCCTTTTGCGTCCTCTGAGCCGAGGCAAAAATGGCATCGCCCTGGCATCGATTCAACACCGCTTGTCTTTTAAGAAAGCGAACTGTTTTCTTGGTCTGTAGTTCAGTTGTGGCTGGGGATATGTACCCATAGCTTCCGATATTTTGCATAGAAACCGCGGGCTGTATGCGGTACAGCGGCAGCTACATGCAGAAAACCAGAGCATTTTACGTATATAGCAGCACTGCCATACGGCGTCATGCGTGATGCAGCCGTCCGTCTGATACGATGTTCCTTCACGGCTGCTTGTCTTTTATTTATTGACCGAGTAAAATCCGTTTTACAAAATAATTACCTAGACATGCTCATGCAGCTGCTAGACTCGACAGCATCATGAGCTACAGCAGTGAATACTTGACTGCTGTCTGTACTTTGTATTTTGGCGTTCGAAGTTTTTTTCTCGCCTTCAAAACGTGCTGTTGCAGACGTACACATATTGCAGCCACACATGCATGTACAATGAACTATTACGAGACTGCTGATGCTGCGCTGCTGTTCAGGACGACTCGGCAAACACAATATGCGGACCGGAAGGACGACCAACGTACAGCGGCGGCTCGTACCCTTTCCCTTTCAACACCATGCTCGGTAGGACAGCCAACAGTCAACAGGCCAAATGACGCGCGACGCGTGAGGGTTTGGCTTTTAGATTTTGGCTGCCCCGCTGAGTACGGTCCGCACTCCCACATACGCCTAAAAACTAACGACAGGGCAGCTCGCAACTACAATACCGCCACCCACTGCATCTTTTGTAGCTCGACGCAGTTGTAAACTGGTGGTAAAATGTCCCTGGTAAAATGGAGCAGCTACGTATATACGTAAGAGCCGCACATTAGATTCCAGAGCCCGCTCATGATAAAAACCATAATAAACTGGAACGAGTACATGTTGCGTACGTATATAACAAAAAAGGTACTGCTGCGCCGAAAGTTGAAAGTTGAAAAGGTCTGGCGTGTGACTGCGAGACGTACATATAATAGGTGGCGCCCTGGGCAAATGTACAAGCAACCTGGTGCCAGTATCATCTCAATTTCCAGCTCGGTTGTGCCCACCGGCTCCCGATGCGTTAACGCATGGGAGTACACTGCAGTCGGTACTCCCGACGAAAACGTATAGATAGGATGGTGCTTCGTACCACAGCAACGAGTACGAGTACTGCACGAAATACAAACATGCTGCGAGAAATCTATGATATTGCTGCTACCAGGTGCGCGCAGAGCCCAGCTGGGGAAGGCAGAAGCAACACAGCAGTTCCTCGGTACGTACGAGTACTCCGACGTTTACGTGTATTTCATATTACGTTTTTTAGACACCACAGAACACTGAACAATTCATCTACAGCAGTCTATAGATACGTTGCGTACACTACTGCTGTAAAATACTCGTCGCTTTGTCGTGACCAATAATTTTATCTTGTAAGTTTCACATCACAAAGGCAACAGTCCCGAGGTGGTCTTCCTCAAAACGACAGAACGAATAAAACCAAACCCATCTCAATCTTCGTGGGGGTGCCCTCCTCTCGAGGAGGGTGATGCAATAAATAATCGAGGGCCTCACGATAGCGTGTTGTGCGTGTGCTACGATGTAAGTACAAAAGTAGTCGCCATGCTCCATCTCCCCCTACCCTAGAACTGCTGGTAGAAAGCTTCGCGAGTTTTGCCAAACTTTCTAAAAAAAGTTCGTACGAGTTATTATTGGGAGTCGGAGGGTCGGCACGGCCTGCCGACAGGCCCGGGACAGCACGAGTAGTAAGTTTTGTGCACAACTTTCAAGTCACTCGCATCATACGTACGTACCTAGTTGGAGATTTCGTACTCTTCTGATACGAGTACGAGTCTCGTCGGTTTGGTTATTCGGGTCTTCGGCATAATTTATGCGTTCGTACTACGTTTTGTATGTTTTTAACCAAGCACGGCACATGTCCGGGAGGCTCGCGCGAGACACGCCTGAAGTCCGTGTGTGCACGTGCGTAGCCACAATCATGCGTCTCGCTACGGGGATCACACGATACGATTCGACCAGTCGCAGCACGCAGAGAATTGCCGTCTCTAGGCAACAGCAGCAACAGTATCGGAACCCTTTCGTCATTGACACGAGAACAAAGCAAGGAAAGAAAAAAGGGGAAACAAAATACGAGACATAAAGAAAGCACAAACACACCTTGACCCCTCGCAAAGACGCGTCCTGAGTAGCAGCCAGAGCCAAAGGCGCGGCGCAAGCCACGATAGCGATAAGTCTGGTCATCCTGCTCGTTGTGTCACCTGACAAGGGCAGCGGTAAGAGGGAGGGTTAGATCGCAGACCAGGGTGTGTTTTGAATGAAGCGGTGCGGTGCGCCCCACAAAAAAGATGAGCGTGCCACAACATTGAGCAATCAAAGGCCACACCTTGCCAAATATGTGACGTTTATTTTTTCAAAAGTTGTCGGTTAGGGCTGCTGGCCGCTGGTGTTCTCGAAAGGTCTTGTGAAAGCACGCGGCGCGAGGAACAGGCCAGCAACGGGTACGTTGGCGAGGGACACTGCCACTGCTGCTGTGCGAGGGTCTTGACTTGCGTGCAGTCAGCAGCAGCGGTCCCGAGGACGTCGACAGGCGGTGCAGCCTCATCACACGCGTCTACCCAAAACGCAAAGATACCAGCAAGATGGGCACTCGTACACGCACGCATTTCTACTCTGTCGACATACAAGGCGGGCGAAGATAGGAAGACGGTAACCACGTCGAGGGCGGCACGCTTACTCAGGGTTGCGTCGGCACCACGTCCCAGGCCAATTGCCTCGACAACCCCAGCCTCGACCGCGCCTCGACGGCTGCATAAAGCGCTAGGTTGCCGACGCAGAAACAGCAGTCACCGGTAAAAAACGACCCAGCGAAAAAAAACTCCCCAACCAACGAACTGCCTGCAAGGTATCAATCTGGCCGGAGAGTCTCGTCTCGCCGAGAGCAACCAGCACCTACTACGACTAGAGACTCCAGACCGTGCTCACGGCCCACGCACGGTGAAGGGTTTCACCTTTGAGATGTGATGACTCTGGACGGTTGTCTGTGGTGGGAGTGCTGGGGTTGGTGGTGCAGGTGGTACTGACCGGGAGTTGGGTGTTGGGAGATGATGGTGTGAGAGTGGGTTGGCGGCCGGTGATTTTTATTTTTTTTCCACAACAAACCAACCACCGTAGATGGCCTTTTTCTTCGCCAAAATCCAACCGTCCGATACTATCCCACCGCAAATCCAACGGATCCCCAGCATGTGGAAGATCCAAGATTTCACGATCCTCCGTCTATGGCGTCATGATACTTTGCCTCTTTAACTTTCAAAGTATTTACTGCGGCCACTGCATCCGCGTACATCAACCAGTCCTGTATGAAAAACGAAAAACGAGAGAGGACGCCCAATCTCACATGTATCTCTCAACAAGAAGCGTTTTGTATGTATGATGATGTGCATGCGATGATGATTGTGGAAGCTCGAAGCTTCGCCGCGGTACGAGAACATTGAACGGTACGGCAGCAGCATCGGCAGCAAGCAGCATCGGCAGCACAGCAGAATGCTGCAGAAGCAGTGCAGCAGTCCAGATTTCGCCATAGGCCATATACATAGAGCTACGAGTATTAATGTAATGTCCACGATATTTCCGATTAGATTGCAGATACACTCGTATACGTATAAAAAACCACAACTCAAATATGATGTTTGACAACATACACACATGACGACAAAACCTTGCAACAACTAATTATTTTTTTCTCGTAGTAGGTGGGACGGACCAACATTGGTTGTTTAATTGCAAGCAAGCTGCTGCTCTGCTGCGCTCTCGCTGCTACCGGTACTCTTCATGCATTTTTTAAATATACGGTTGGTTTTTGCTGGCTGATAAAATACTATAGGTACTCGTAGTAGTAGGTGGTCACACGTGCGGACGGGTGCGAAGTTCGACAGAGTACAAACAAACGCGGCATCATCATCTCGTCGAAAAAGGCGGAAAAGTATATATATGTTGTCGTGGTGGTGGTCGTGTTGGATTTTTGTAGTTTATAACAACACGAACGACGAGTGAGTGTGAGTACGTACGAGACCTACTGACTGGCTACGACGTAACTCTGTGGTACGCAATTGGCACTTGGCGTGTAGTATTTCAAATATCCGAAAAATAAACGTTGGAAGAAAGTGTGCACCCCCGGTTCGGCTCGGTTCGACGGATGGATGGATGTTGATATTTGTGTTGATGTTGTTGTCTTTTTAGTTTACGTAGTATCATATCCCCTTTGCGACTGACTGTACGCATTTTTTCAGACAAAAACTATACTTGGAGTAGTATAAGTAAGTGTATGTAGGATTTCTTTGCACACCATATAATTAATTTATGGTATACCAGGTATGTTATATTAATTTATTTAAATAATAAAATAAAATAAAAAAAAATAGTACGTATATACTCGTGCATATATACAATCTATAGCAGTATACGCGCTTTAAGTAAAAATGTTGGCACGACTCCGATATACGATCAGGTTTAATAACATTATTGGTGGCTGCTACACAGGTTGGTTCGAAATTCTCGAACTACAGGTAGATCGGTCCGTCCGTCCATCCGTCCGAGCGTGCGTGCGTGCCACGTCGGAAAAACCGGAAAATCGAATTGAAAAATGAAAAAAGTTGGAAGAAATATTTATATTTCAAGTTTTTTTTTTTATAAAAGCTTGTCGTTTTTGTTGTCTGCTTGTTGCTTTTTTTTGTCTTTTCTCAAGGTGGATATATACACTGATTTTAGATACGACACGTATTATTATACGTACCATACGTGCAAACACGAGCATTATATATACTCGTACTACGAATACGTAGTACGTACTACCTTATATATACGTACTACCTGATACGTAATATGAATACGTGTGTAGTGCGTACGTATTTCAAGTGCTTTTGAAAAGTTATATTTCAAAGTTATAAACTCCGACGGCGTATCGGCGTACTTGAACACATATAATATTTTTATAATATTAAGAAAAATAAACACAACATCACAAGACATAATTTTATCGTATCTATTTATGTATTGTACGTATACTTGAGTATTGTATATTTGTCAAATACCCACACTTTGTTCGGAAATTGCCTCGTCCCTCGTTCCTCGTAGTACGTCGATTGCGTGCATTTAAATGTCACCCGAATATTATTTTACACCGCAATGATACTCGTGCGTTCACGCATACATCATCTGAATACAACAGGGCACAAAACCCCCTGTGCCCATGTATGCTTCACACCTGTGCACATTGTCGGATGCCAAACAAACAAAATCTAACGATATTTCCTATATGTATGATATGTGCCAGGTATACGAAGTATGCAACTAACCACTACGAGTATACGTGCTGTAGTAATAAGAACGAAGCCCCCCGCCTGGGGGCAGCGCGCCCCCCCAAGCCACGGGACACACGGGGGGCGGCGAGGGAGAGAGCGATTATCGCAGGGAGAGAGTAGCGATCGAATCTAGCGAGGGAGGTAGCGCAGCGGGCACCGGCGGGCCACGGACCGGCGGATCGCGGGAGGTTGAACGGGCGGAGAGCCAAAGACGAGGCAAGAGAGAAGCAGGTAACGGCGACGGGTCTACGTGTTGCCGATCGTTGCGACACCAACTACTTGAGGAGCCCCCAGGGCGCTGAGGAGGGTATTCGGCCACGCGAAGAGTCCCTGCGCCTTTCTCGGCGGCACCCGGTAGTCGTGGTGGTGGTGGTCGTCGTGGTGGTGGTCGTCGTGGTAGTGGTTGTGGTTGTGTTGGTGGTGGTGGTGTTAGTGGTGTTGGTGGTGATGTTGGTGTTAGTGGCGGTGGTGGTGGTGGTGGAAGTGGTGGTGATGGTGGTGGGGGTGGTGGTACTGGTGGTGGTGCTGCTGCTGCAGGTGACGGTGATGGTGGTGCTGGCGCTGGTGATGTTGACGAAGGTGGTGGTGGTGATGTGGATGGTAGCGTTGGTGGCAGCGATGGTGCTGTTGCTGTTGGTGATGGTGCTGTTGTTGTTGTTGGTGGTGGTGGCAGTGATGATGGTGGTGGTGGTGGCGCTGCTGCTGTTGCTGTTAGTGGCGGTGGTGGGGGTGGTGCTGGCGCTGCTGATGTTGGCGAAGGTTGTGGTGATCATGCGGGTGGTGGCGTTAGTGGCAGCGATGGTGCTGTTGGAGTTGNACAATACCGCCACCCACTGCATCTTTTGTAGCTCGACGCAGTTGTAAACTGGTGGTAAAATGTCCCTGGTAAAATGGAGCAGCTACGTATATACGTAAGAGCCGCACATTAGATTCCAGAGCCCGCTCATGATAAAAACCATAATAAACTGGAACGAGTACATGTTGCGTACGTATATAACAAAAAAGGTACTGCTGCGCCGAAAGTTGAAAGTTGAAAAGGTCTGGCGTGTGACTGCGAGACGTACATTTAATAGGTGGCGCCCTGGGCAAATGTACAAGCAACCTGGTGCCAGTATCATCTCAATTTCCAGCTCGGTTGTGCCCACCGGCTCCCGATGCGTTAACGCATGGGAGTACACTGCAGTCGGTACTCCCGACGAAAACGTATAGATAGGATGGTGCTTCGTACCACAGCAACGAGTACGAGTACTGCACGAAATACAAACATGCTGCGAGAAATCTATGATATTGCTGCTACCAGGTGCGCGCAGAGCCCAGCTGGGGAAGGCAGAAGCAACACAGCAGTTCCTCGGTACGTACGAGTACTCCGACGTTTACGTGTATTTCATATTACGTTTTTTAGACACCACAGAACACTGAACAATTCATCTACAGCAGTCTATAGATACGTTGCGTACACTACTGCTGTAAAATACTCGTCGCTTTGTCGTGACCAATAATTTTATCTTGTAAGTTTCACATCACAAAGGCAACAGTCCCGAGGTGGTCTTCCTCAAAACGACAGAACGAATAAAACCAAACCCATCTCAATCTTCGTGGGGGTGCCCTCCTCTCGAGGAGGGTGATGCAATAAATAATCGAGGGCCTCACGATAGCGTGTTGTGCGTGTGCTACGATGTAAGTACAAAAGTAGTCGCCATGCTCCATCTCCCCCTACCCTAGAACTGCTGGTAGAAAGCTTCGCGAGTTTTGCCAAACTTTCTAAAAAAAGTTCGTACGAGTTATTATTGGGAGTCGGAGGGTCGGCACGGCCTGCCGACAGGCCCGGGACAGCACGAGTAGTAAGTTTTGTGCACAACTTTCAAGTCACTCGCATCATACGTACGTACCTAGTTGGAGATTTCGTACTCTTCTGATACGAGTACGAGTCTCGTCGGTTTGGTTATTCGGGTCTTCGGCATAATTTATGCGTTCGTACTACGTTTTGTATGTTTTTAACCAAGCACGGCACATGTCCGGGAGGCTCGCGCGAGACACGCCTGAAGTCCGTGTGTGCACGTGCGTAGCCACAATCATGCGTCTCGCTACGGGGATCACACGATACGATTCGACCAGTCGCAGCACGCAGAGAATTGCCGTCTCTAGGCAACAGCAGCAACAGTATCGGAACCCTTTCGTCATTGACACGAGAACAAAGCAAGGAAAGAAAAAAGGGGAAACAAAATACGAGACATAAAGAAAGCACAAACACACCTTGACCCCTCGCAAAGACGCGTCCTGAGTAGCAGCCAGAGCCAAAGGCGCGGCGCAAGCCACGATAGCGATAAGTCTGGTCATCCTGCTCGTTGTGTCACCTGACAAGGGCAGCGGTAAGAGGGAGGGTTAGATCGCAGACCAGGGTGTGTTTTGAATGAAGCGGTGCGGTGCGCCCCACAAAAAAGATGAGCGTGCCACAACATTGAGCAATCAAAGGCCACACCTTGCCAAATATGTGACGTTTATTTTTTCAAAAGTTGTCGGTTAGGGCTGCTGGCCGCTGGTGTTCTCGAAAGGTCTTGTGAAAGCACGCGGCGCGAGGAACAGGCCAGCAACGGGTACGTTGGCGAGGGACACTGCCACTGCTGCTGTGCGAGGGTCTTGACTTGCGTGCAGTCAGCAGCAGCGGTCCCGAGGACGTCGACAGGCGGTGCAGCCTCATCACACGCGTCTACCCAAAACGCAAAGATACCAGCAAGATGGGCACTCGTACACGCACGCATTTCTACTCTGTCGACATACAAGGCGGGCGAAGATAGGAAGACGGTAACCACGTCGAGGGCGGCACGCTTACTCAGGGTTGCGTCGGCACCACGTCCCAGGCCAATTGCCTCGACAACCCCAGCCTCGACCGCGCCTCGACGGCTGCATAAAGCGCTAGGTTGCCGACGCAGAAACAGCAGTCACCGGTAAAAAACGACCCAGCGAAAAAAAACTCCCCAACCAACGAACTGCCTGCAAGGTATCAATCTGGCCGGAGAGTCTCGTCTCGCCGAGAGCAACCAGCACCTACTACGACTAGAGACTCCAGACCGTGCTCACGGCCCACGCACGGTGAAGGGTTTCACCTTTGAGATGTGATGACTCTGGACGGTTGTCTGTGGTGGGAGTGCTGGGGTTGGTGGTGCAGGTGGTACTGACCGGGAGTTGGGTGTTGGGAGATGATGGTGTGAGAGTGGGTTGGCGGCCGGTGATTTTTATTTTTTTTCCACAACAAACCAACCACCGTAGATGGCCTTTTTCTTCGCCAAAATCCAACCGTCCGATACTATCCCACCGCAAATCCAACGGATCCCCAGCATGTGGAAGATCCAAGATTTCACGATCCTCCGTCTATGGCGTCATGATACTTTGCCTCTTTAACTTTCAAAGTATTTACTGCGGCCACTGCATCCGCGTACATCAACCAGTCCTGTATGAAAAACGAAAAACGAGAGAGGACGCCCAATCTCACATGTATCTCTCAACAAGAAGCGTTTTGTATGTATGATGATGTGCATGCGATGATGATTGTGGAAGCTCGAAGCTTCGCCGCGGTACGAGAACATTGAACGGTACGGCAGCAGCATCGGCAGCAAGCAGCATCGGCAGCACAGCAGAATGCTGCAGAAGCAGTGCAGCAGTCCAGATTTCGCCATAGGCCATATACATAGAGCTACGAGTATTAATGTAATGTCCACGATATTTCCGATTAGATTGCAGATACACTCGTATACGTATAAAAAACCACAACTCAACTATTACCATGATATAATATGATGTTTGACAACATACACACATGACGACAAAACCTTGCAACAACTAATTATTTTTTTCTCGTAGTAGGTGGGACGGACCAACATTGGTTGTTTAATTGCAAGCAAGCTGCTGCTCTGCTGCGCTCTCGCTGCTACCGGTACTCTTCATGCATTTTTTAAATATACGGTTGGTTTTTGCTGGCTGATAAAATACTATAGGTACTCGTAGTAGTAGGTGGTCACACGTGCGGACGGGTGCGAAGTTCGACAGAGTACAAACAAACGCGGCATCATCATCTCGTCGAAAAAGGCGGAAAAGTATATATATGTTGTCGTGGTGGTGGTCGTGTTGGATTTTTGTAGTTTATAACAACACGAACGACGAGTGAGTGTGAGTACGTACGAGACCTACTGACTGGCTACGACGTAACTCTGTGGTACGCAATTGGCACTTGGCGTGTAGTATTTCAAATATCCGAAAAATAAACGTTGGAAGAAAGTGTGCACCCCCGGTTCGGCTCGGTTCGACGGATGGATGGATGTTGATATTTGTGTTGATGTTGTTGTCTTTTTAGTTTACGTAGTATCATATCCCCTTTGCGACTGACTGTACGCATTTTTTCAGACAAAAACTATACTTGGAGTAGTATAAGTAAGTGTATGTAGGATTTCTTTGCACACCATATAATTAATTTATGGTATACCAGGTATGTTATATTAATTTATTTAAATAATAAAAAAAAAAAAAAAAAAATAGTACGTATATACTCGTGCATATATACAATCTATAGCAGTATACGCGCTTTAAGTAAAAATGTTGGCACGACTCCGATATACGATCAGGTTTAATAACATTATTGGTGGCTGCTACACAGGTTGGTTCGAAATTCTCGAACTACAGGTAGATCGGTCCGTCCGTCCATCCGTCCGAGCGTGCGTGCGTGCCACGTCGGAAAAACCGGAAAATCGAATTGAAAAATGAAAAAAGTTGGAAGAAATATTTATATTTCAAGTTTTTTTTTTTATAAAAGCTTGTCGTTTTTGTTGTCTGCTTGTTGCTTTTTTTTGTCTTTTCTCAAGGTGGATATATACACTGATTTTAGATACGACACGTATTATTATACGTACCATACGTGCAAACACGAGCATTATATATACTCGTACTACGAATACGTAGTACGTACTACCTTATATATACGTACTACCTGATACGTAATATGAATACGTGTGTAGTGCGTACGTATTTCAAGTGCTTTTGAAAAGTTATATTTCAAAGTTATAAACTCCGACGGCGTATCGGCGTACTTGAACACATATAATATTTTTATAATATTAAGAAAAATAAACACAACATCACAAGACATAATTTTATCGTATCTATTTATGTATTGTACGTATACTTGAGTATTGTATATTTGTCAAATACCCACACTTTGTTCGGAAATTGCCTCGTCCCTCGTTCCTCGTAGTACGTCGATTGCGTGCATTTAAATGTCACCCGAATATTATTTTACACCGCAATGATACTCGTGCGTTCACGCATACATCATCTGAATACAACAGGGCACAAAACCCCCTGTGCCCATGTATGCTTCACACCTGTGCACATTGTCGGATGCCAAACAAACAAAATCTAACGATATTTCCTATATGTATGATATGTGCCAGGTATACGAAGTATGCAACTAACCACTACGAGTATACGTGCTGTAGTAATAAGAACGAAGCCCCCCGCCTGGGGGCAGCGCGCCCCCCCAAGCCACGGGACACACGGGGGGCGGCGAGGGAGAGAGCGATTATCGCAGGGAGAGAGTAGCGATCGAATCTAGCGAGGGAGGTAGCGCAGCGGGCACCGGCGGGCCACGGACCGGCGGATCGCGGGAGGTTGAACGGGCGGAGAGCCAAAGACGAGGCAAGAGAGAAGCAGGTAACGGCGACGGGTCTACGTGTTGCCGATCGTTGCGACACCAACTACTTGAGGAGCCCCCAGGGCGCTGAGGAGGGTATTCGGCCACGCGAAGAGTCCCTGCGCCTTTCTCGGCGGCACCCGGTAGTCGTGGTGGTGGTGGTCGTCGTGGTGGTGGTGGTGCCTTGGTGGTGGTGGTATTGTGTTGGTGGTGATGTGGTAGGTTGTGTGTTAGTGTTGGTTTTGGTATGGTGGTGTGGTGTGTGGTGGTGTCGGTGGTGTAGTGTGGTGTGGTGGTGTGTGGTGTGGTGTTGGTGGTGGTGTTGGTGGTGGTGTGGTGGTGGTGGTGGTGGTGGTGGTGTTGTGTTGGTGTTGGTGTTGGTGTTAGTGTTGGTGTTGGTGTCGGCGTTTGCATTGGTGTTGTTGTTGTTCTTGGTGGTTGTGTTAGTGGTGGTGGGTGTGTTGTTGACGTTGTTGTTGGTGGTGCGGTGGTGTTTGTGTTGGTGTTGTGGTGTTGGTGTTGGTGGTATTAGTGCTGGTGTTGGTGGTGTTGGTGGTAGTGGTGATGGTGGTGTTGGTGTTGGTGGTGAGATGGTGGAGGGGGAGGGAGGGGGTGGTGGTGGGGTGAAGCCTGGGAGTGGTGGTGTGGGGAGGGGGTGTGTTGGTGAGGGTGTTGGTGGTGATGTTTTGTTTTGGCCATGGTGGTTTGTGGTGTTGGCGGGGTGATGACATGGCGTGAGAGGGTTGCCTTGTGGCGCTCCAGCGCGGGCAGCGGGCGGTACGTTTCTCGTGTGTATGCGGAAGTCTCGGGCTACATGCATGTTGTGTGGTGGAGGCCACTGCGAGGCGCGCGGCACAAAGTACCACTCCGCTATCGAGAAATCGAGTGCGGAGCCCGGAATACGATATGGAACACATTGGAGAAGGCGGTTCCAACGGACGGACGTCTTCGCATTCGGGCCACGTGGATCGAAGGCGGGGGGGCTCAGGTGACGCAGACCTGCGCAGCCGGGGGATTTGGTACCCACATTGAGACCACATTATAGCGTGGGAGTGAAACCACTACCGCTATCGATACACAGCTTCCCTGTATGAGCCGCAGAAACGCTTCGGGACCGGGAATAACGTGCAGTCGCAGCTGGCTGGTGCACACGTGCGTTTCTAGCATCCACATGGTTGGGTTCGGTATCACCAACCACGCCCTGCTTGGCGAGCACCGGCCGAACCGAGACTTCTTGGTAACGCCGAGCGCGCTCCCGCGGACGACTAAGCATTCGCCGGACCACCGCATCAGGGGCGAAAGAGGTTAAGTTTTGTCGCGAGCGGAGCGGGCATCGTCGTCCTGCTCCTGCGGTGGCTGATGGTGCCCACGAAACAAGGGGGCACAAGATCGCGGGATGCTTCCCAAGAACTTCGGAAGAGGCTGAGTACTTTCATCGTGCGTCGTCGACGTGCCTCACGCGAGAAGGGCTAACGTCGCACCACGCACCTTTCTTATGGAGCCGCGCTCGGCCGGCAACGAGGGGATGTGGGACACGCCGGTGGACAACGTTCCTGGCCTAAGACCGCGCCGCTGTTTCCGTTGGCGCGGCGGCATCGGTGCTAGCGAGTGCCACCGACGGCGAGGAAGGAAGTGTTCCCCCGCGGCGCCCGGATGATGAGTTCGCCTCAAAAGTATGCTCTTCGACAGTGTCAGCTCCCGCGGCGATCTATCGGGCCCTGGAAACAGCGGTCACCGCTTCGTACACCCCCAGCCCACCATCTGCAACGACATCGAGCTAGGGGAGTAGTTTAGCGGGGGCGCGGCAGCCTTCTGGCGGAGAATCGTCGACGATGCCGACGCGTTTTCGGCGGATTTGTTTGGTGTCAACTCGCCTGGCAACCCACGCTCACCGCGTTGGGGGAAACGTGGTAGGCAGGTCTGCGTCGGCATAACGGAAAGGCAGCTCATTGCCGCAGGGGTTCTACCACTATGCGACAGTTGCGGCCGCGGCTGGAGGAGGTCAGCCGCGAGGTGTGGCAGCCCGAGGTCGATGTGCCGGCGGGAAAATCGAACAGGTATGACATAATTAAGGGCATGTGCGGTACACAAGGCGAGAAACTCGCTCATGCTCGCCGATTGCTCCAATGCGTTCAACAACCTCGTCAGCATAACAGCTATACTTGCCGACGTGACCACCTAGCTACCTTCCGTCGCCCACGCCGTTTGCGGCCAAGTGCTACAACAAGAGACAACCGTAGTATGCACTCTTTCGGACAGGTTCAGGAGAGCACTGGACGATCGCTCGCTCCATCGGGATGCAGCAAAGGAGCCCCACGGGACCGGCGATTTTCTGCATATTTGTTGCGGCCGTGGCTTATTCGTGGGGAGAGGAGGTGTGGAAGCCTTCGCTACCTGGGCGATACCACCCTCGACCCCGTGCTGGTCACGGGAAAGGCTGCTGGGCGAGCTATACCCTTCCTTCGGTGAAACGTGGGCGACAACGACATCGTTACCACCCCCACCAAGACCGTGGCGCTATCTCGGGAAGGGTACGTCCCGATGGCGGAAGACTTGTCGCTCCTGGCAAGCACCGACGTTCGCATCATGGAAGAGGGAAGGATCACGGTTGTAGGCGTGCACACCAGCACCGACGATACTTTCGTGGTGGATAGAGCGCACGGTAGGAGTACGAGCGAGGGATGGAGAGTCGTGGGTCGCGTGGTACGTTTCCAGGGAGGCATACCGGACAAGCAAGCGGCCGCCCTCATTGCCACCGAGTCCCTCGATCAGATAACCCCGTTACCCCCATCAGATGACCCGATTACCTCGGTCAGACAACCGGTTTTTCCTCGAGCGGGTCGTGGACGATGCAGACAGACACGTCCCTCGCAGCATGCAGGATGGTCGACGACTGGACGCAGGCACGGACACAGCGTCTCCGCGGTATATATCAAATGGGGCGGTGGAGACTACCGTCACCGCGCTTCGACGAGAAGCGTTTGGGCGGTCGCGACTGACGTTGAGGATCTCGCCAGCATGCCCAGGCACGCCTGTCTGTGGGGGCAGAGGAGGTGTTCGATTTTTCCATCGGCGGAAGGTAGGAGAATGTCGGCTTCCATTGCGGGCAAGGGGTCGGGTTTTTTCCAGAGGTTCTACTACAGGGGACCATAGTAAATAGCACCAAATATTGTCAGTTGAAATAGGTAAATGTATAGTTTTTTGTGCGTACCGTAGGCTCTATTTACTAGCATTTACTATGGCCCCCTGTAATAGCGGGTTTCCCCGGCCCGTATGGAGATCGAGTGACGAGGTGGGTAGAGGGGTGCTTTACGTACCACTTATTCGAGAAAATGGTTGACATACCCTGTGTACGAGACGAATGGAAACTAACCTGAACCCTTACCCGGACCCTGACCCGAACCCTAAGCCAATCAGATCAAATCAAAGCAACCATTGGTCCATTGGTTAGCGTCAGTCCCTTTGTCTCGTACACGGTGTACCTCGATCATTTCATCGAATAAGTTGGCAAGCTCTACTGACCTGTTTTGGGAACCATCAACCGGCTCGGAAAGAAGCCTTTTGCAGGAGATCCTCGAATCCTCGACGCATGGGGAAGGCGGGGAGGCGCGTACTCGTGTGTTGCTTGCCTTAGTCATTTGACAATTGACCACGCACCCCTTTCGAAACGGAGCACCGTTCCTACTACTAGAGACACTCCAACATTTGGGTGCTCAAATACGTTGTTTCCATATGGGGGGGGGGGTACTTCATTTTTATGCATGGCCGTAGTCGTATGACCATAGACCGCTGGTATCGCCTCTCAATCTTGCCCAGAGTTAGCCAGAGTGGAGCCTTGCCAAAGAGGACAAACCCGGACCCAGGGCCTCCGTAGACTGACATGTTCGCAGCGCATGACGTAATAACCACCATCCCCTGGACAATCCAACACCAACTCAGGGGTTTCATTATGTGCAGGACTGGCCGGCACACAAAACGTTCTGCAGGACGTGTGTGGTCAATTTCCAACCTTGTACGTAGGCCCCCACCACCCCGACTCCAGACCTAACCCTAACCCTAACCCTAACCCTAACCCCAACTCTTTGGGGGGCTTGAGGTCGGCAGGGGCAGTCACGCGGGATACCGCCGCGTGTTTTGGAGGCGTTTTTTCTAAAAAAAAACTCCGGGCGGCCGAAAGGCCTGCCTCGACCACTAAGACCCGCATCCTGCACAACGTTTTGTGCCGACCGACCCGTGCTACGATAGAGGAAATACCTTTTGGATAAACTATTTTCTGGATGACAGGGAGAGCTCCTTAAGGGCCCGAATTAACGAGTATAAAATAGATTCAATTTGGAAAAAATGAAAATTCAATTCGTTTTTCATTGGTCAACACACGCACCAGCACCAAAGATTAGGATCTTGGGGTATAATCTTGGGTGGTGGTGCGGGGGTTCTGACCAATGAAAAGCGGATTTGATTTTTGTTTTTTGGAAATTGATTTTTGTTTTTTTCTTCGTTAAAACGGGCCCTTAACCCAATATCTTCGGAAGGTCATTCTCGTTCGGCATTATTATCCTATGTATACCTTAAGACCATGCCATGGTTCATCGGGTCGCACTTTGCATATTTGGCAAAGTCTGTTTCTGGGCGAGTAATGAACTCTAATTAGGAGCCCTAGAAAAAACGAGGTGCCCCTCTACCGTACGTAGCATGCCTCGACCCGTCCTGCACATAGTAGGGCGAGTTAACAACTAGCAATAGGCAAGCTGGGGGCACGTGGCCCTTTCGCCGCCCATGCCGCTGCGCTCTGGACCCGCTACGTGGGACTGCACGCCCGCTAGGGCCGGGCAAACCGCTGGGAGAGCCGGAGACCAGAATAGTCGCCAAAGCCTGTCGTACGTAGGAGTCTGTCTGACAGGTATAATATGGGAGCTACCGCCTGCCTTCGGGCGCGGCCAACAGGTTTGTTCCGAGCCGAATCCGCCTCAGGGTTTGTAGGCGTAGATAGGCAGATGCATAGTTGGGGATCGATGAGTATGTAAATACGTGGTGATGCACCTCTGTTTTAGTACGGGGCGGGGGGGGGGGCGTACTCATTTGTTGCTTGCCTTAGTCATTTGACCATTGACCACGCATCCCTTTCGAGACGGAGCACCGTTCCTACTCCTAATAGAGACACCTCCAACACTTGGGCGCTCATTAGTACGGGGCGGGGGGGGGGGCGTACTCATTGGGTGCTTGCCTTAGTCATTTGACCATTGACCAGGCATTCCTTTCGAGACGGAGCACCGCTCCTACTCCTAATAGAGACACCTCCAACATTTGGGCGCTCATTACGTTGTTTCCGCATATTACGCATAAACTGTTTGCTAATCCTATCTCCTTCCGGTTTCGCCTACGGGGGGGGGCGTACTCATTTGTTGCTTGCCTTAGTCATTTGACCATTGACCACGCATCCCTTTCGAGACGGAGCACCGTTCCTACTCCTAATAGAGACACCTCCAACACTTGGGCGCTCATTACGTTGTTTCCATATATTACAAAGAAACCTTTTGCTAATCTTATCCCCTTCCTGCTTCGCCGCCTGTGGCGAGACGAAGCAATTCCTAATAGAGACACCTCCAACATTTGGGCGCTCATTACGTTGTTTCCATATATCACACATATAAATGTTGCTTCTCTTACGTGTCCCCTTCCTGTTTCGCCTCCTTTCGCCACCATCTATCTCCTAAGAAAGCGATCGTTTTCTCGCTACTATCTAGTGTACCAAACTTCTCCGTGTCAGATTCGTCTATTTTTCTCATTTCCTCTTCTAACACATCCCGTTCCTCCTTGTACATTTCACATTCTCCCACTATGTGAATTCTACTCTCTATTGCTTTGCCACATGGGCACACCTGTGCATCTACTTCCTTCTCGTCCCGGCTACTGGTATAGGTAGGCGGGGGGGGCATAGACACGCGACGCGCATGCATGCACAATACCCCCGCTCCGGAACGCAGGTGAACGAACTCAGCACCAAACGCTACATCGTGTGCCTCGAAGATCGAAAGTAGTTACTGTAATTCACACTAACCCTTAATGTAATTCACACTAACCCAAAGAATTCACTCATTTATTTCACCCACCCATACCTCTCTATTTCACGCGCCCTCTCACACCCTTGCGCGGTTCATCAAAAGTGGAAAATGAGGGGGAGTTTTTCAGTTTTTCTCGCCGGCAGGGACCTTTGCACGGACGTTCTAATTCAGGAGAGGAGTGCTATTCTTGTCGGGGGACGCATCCGCCCGGGAGTTCCATTAAAAAAAAGGCGATTTTGAGCGACATCACACCACGCAGACCCGCGAAGCGCAGGTACAATACGCTTGCTTCGTGGACGCACAGCGCTCATTGATTGTGATGAGATCACCTGCCGCTATATATATATATATATATACATTCGTATAATATACCCCCGATGCACGCAAGCGAGCGCCAGCACTTCGTATGCTCGACCGGGGCACGTAAGAAAGTGTCCTTCGACAAATCAAGAAGTGGTGTCTTTCGACGGGGAGTGAAACCACCGTATGTATACAGTAGTAGTAGTAGTAGTAGTAGTAGTAGTAGTAGTAGTAGTAGTAGTAGTAGTAGCAGTAGTATGTAGACTGCAGCCAAATAGTGGCTGTGGGATCGCGTTTGGCACAGATGCGAGATTGACCAGTCAGGGGTCGGTGTAGTGGTGTCGAGTAGTGCCGGCAAACTCACCTTATACTGTAGCACGAGCAAGCCAGCGACACTACCTCTTTACGAACCAAGTTTGGACAAGGAGAGTGGTCATGGGCGAGCGGGGGGGTGGAATCGGGGGGGATCTCCTGATGTAGGGAAGGAGCGCGCAAGGAAACGTTTTTATTGCAAGGCAAGTCGTCGATGGTGAAACCACCGGGTTGCCATCTATAATACTAGTTGGAAGTGCCTCGATATCAAAGATCTATAACTTGCAGGACGATCGCCAGCGAGAACGTAAAAAGGGGCAGGGTAAAAAGGGGGCAGGGGAAGGGGGGCCGCGGGGGAAGGGGGGGGCGGGTCGGGTACTACACGATTAAATGCAACTTCCGTAACGACAGACCGCAGATTAACAGATCAAGCAAAGAGCGACACAGCAGTAACACAACAACGGCAGACAGCAGCAGCAACGACAACCACAACACCGCCATACAACAACTATATTTACTATTTACAACAAGAACTACAACGACAACAACAGCGTCATATATATAATATATGGTAGTACGAGTATATACCTGGTATGGTATATGTACGATGGGACTGCAGGCAGTATATCCACATATATCCACACGCGAGTACTTGAGTGGAGATAAGAAGAGGCCCGTATCTATGCTACGTACGGTATAGTATATAGTGCGTATAACCTGGTGCCTGGTGAATATCATATAATATGATGCCATCATCCATAGCTAAAGCCCTTCGATGACCGGTAAGTGCGCAATCACTCCTGTCTCTTGCCTGGTATGATCAAATTCGAATGCAATACGAGTACTACTGTATACGTGGAGAGTAGAGAACCCTCGAGCCAGAGCTCTCCACAATATATTGTTATAAAAAATATACATAATATATGAATTATTAATATTAATAATATCCATGTATAAAACCCGACAACTGAGCTGCAGCAAACAACCAATGACACGACAACGAACACACACAGCAACAACGACGCAGAAATAAATGTAGAAAAGTAAGCGCAGTACGAGTACGAGCAAGTTCGAGTATGCTTCGAAATTTTCCGCAGGAGGGCGCCAACTATTATATTTCTGTTGTCTATGGGTGAATGGGTACAGCTGTTAATAGTAGCCTGTAAGTATACTTCGTGTAGGTAAACGTATTTTAAATACCCCTGCTAACGGAATATAAGCATAGAGTATGTACCACTCTGACCCGGAATATAAAAAACTTTTTTTATATTATTATGTAATCAAAATGGTGATTATATTTCCGGTCAAAGTGGTATACAATTCAGAGCAGATGAGGGCTCTACACGGTACGTTTGTTCTCGTACTCGTATATACGTATGATATGTATGCATGTATAATGCGTACGTACGTATAACTATAAATATGAGGTTCTCGTGCCTCTGCTATACCTAGGTACAGGTACAGCCCTGCCTGGTGTATCATATGGTACACGAGTAGTGACTATAATAGTGCACAGGGGGCTCGGACAGACAGGCATCAGCAGAAGAAGCTAACAGCTATAAAACGGAAGCAGTTTTGGAGTTTTTATATTTTTCAAAGAAACCTCTGGAAAAAGCAAGGGTCGTATTTTATATGATATCATACCGGGGAAAAAAAACACGAACTCCACAACCAACCACCGTACGACACACCGTACATTTTATTTTATTGCATACATATTATATTACGACGAGTACTATTAATACTACTACTGCTTGCTGTAATATAACCATGAACACATGAACACACCATCAATTACCACCAACCATCAACGCCACAACTCACCGTAAAAAAATGCTTGTTACCGGTCACGGGTCATCGGCCATGAAGTTTTATGACAAACTCGTACTATCAACATTATTACTGCTTGTACCGGTCGGTGCAAGAACAGCAGCAGTAGTAGTATTAATAGTAGTATTTCATAGTATTTTTACCACGTTTGCCATCCGAAAATATGCAGCATCATAATAATAATAAAATAATAATAATAATAACAACAACAACAACAACAACAACAACAACAACAACAACAACAACAACAACAACAACAACAACAACAACAACAACAACAACAACAACAACAACAACAACAACAACAACAACAACAACAACAACAACAACAACAACAACAACAACAACAACAACAACAACAACAACAACAACAACAACAACAACAACAACAACAACAACAACAACAACAACAACAACAACAACAACAACAACAACAACAACAACAACAACAACAACAACAACAACAACAACAACAACAACAACAACAACAACAACAACAACAACAACAACAACAACAACAACAACAACAACAACAACAACAACAACAACAACAACAACAACAACAACAACAACAACAACAACAACAACAACAACAACAACAACAACAACAACAACAACAACAACAACAACAACAACAACAACAACAACAACAACAACAACAACAACAACAACAACAACAACAACAACAACAACAACAACAACAACAACAACAACAACAACAACAACAACAACAACAACAACAACAACAACAACAACAACAACAACAACAACAACAACAACAACAACAACAACAACAACAACAACAACAACAACAACAACAACAACAACAACAACAACAACAACAACAACAACAACAACAACAACAACAACAACAACAACAACAACAACAACAACAACAACAACAACAACAACAACAACAACAACAACAACAACAACAACAACAACAACAACAACAACAACAACAACAACAACAACAACAACAACAACAACAACAACAACAACAACAACAACAACAACAACAACAACAACAACAACAACAACAACAACAACAACAACAACAACAACAACAACAACAACAACAACAACAACAACAACAACAACAACAACAACAATAATAATAATACCTCGTACAAGGCTCTCCTTCGAAGTGGATGTAATAAAATGGGAGTCGATTCTTGCACGAAATACAACTTGCTTGTAGTTAGGTTTGGGGTTTGGGCTATGTATAATAATATAAGCTTTGAAGTCGATGACACATAATAAACGGACAAAACAACAAACTATTTCGTACGACAATATTACGAGGTATTATATTTGTTATATAATATACTGAATACTGAAGTGTATGTATAATTGGCACAGAGTACAGGGCCCTTAAAGGAAACGAGCAACGAATGAGAAAGGCAGGCCGAGACCTTTATTACAGGGAAATAAGAAATTTGGGAGTCACGCAAGAGTCACGTATAGAATACATGCTGGAGTCAGGTTACTGTAGGTCTTGCCTGTCGTATATGGCATTGCATATTGTCTGCTCTGCTTACTGCACTGAGCGTTGTATCTCTGTGTCGTAGTTTTGTGACTACAGAATCTGAACTGGTACCTTTTTAGGATGAAGAATCGGCATGGACACTGGCTGGGTGTGTGTGCTGGATGTCGACGGGTAGAAAGGAAGGTTTAATGTGAAGAACACACACCCACACACAGAGTAGTAGTAGATTAGAGTGGTATTAGCGTATCACCCGCCCATTCCATTCTCGAAGAAGAAATCCAGCCAGGAACAGTTTTTTTTCTGTTTCTTATCAGTCAGGTGTATAATCCCCCTATGACCGTAAAAAAAAGCACGCAATAATCTGATCCATCCAGCCTCCTTACAGAACCGTATATTATGGTGACAACTTTGAGCATAATAGGCTATTATATAGGATTTAGCGCAGAGCTCGCCGCTGACCACAATTTAATGTTCCAACAATCTTTCGTAGCGTCTCCCACAAAGTGAGCCCTACAATGTTAACCCCCTTAAGAGCTGGTCCCACGAACTTGGGGACAAACTACTTGAAATCAGTGTGGGACACTTTTTTTCAGTTCTGAATGGGTTAATATCAGCCTTAGAAAGGCTAATTCTTATTTGCGGGCGTTACGCTTTTCGTCTTGTACTATTAATAGTATGGGCTTGGAAGGCCAAGAACTGGTCCCACGTATTTGGCGACAAAATACTTGGGAATTAGTGCGGATAATGTTTTCAATTCTGAAGGGGTTAATAATACTATTTTAATAGCCAGATCTGCAAGGGGATATATACTACTGCTGTCTGTAGATGAGTTTCGACGAAATCCTCGAGCTCACAGCTGTTGTTTTTTTTCATTTTTTAAATATAATCTGTGTCTCACCCAGTATTAATATTAATAATACTCGTATATAGTATGTAGTACAATCTGTACAACAAAAAACAAGAACAAAAAACTCCAGCCAGGGAAACCGAAACAACGAAAAAAAAAAACTTCTCCGACAAGAAAAGTCTGAGTAGATTATGACGGGGGGGGGCATACATACTGTAGTAAATAGGACCTACGGTACACACAAAAACCTATACTTTTACCTATTGTTACTAACCGTATTTGGTCCTGTTTAATATGACCCTCCGTAATATTGTTCTTGCCATACATATACATGATATAATATTATATATGCGACAATGTGTTGTAGAGTATAATAGCATGTATGCAAGCTTCAACGTTGTCCCCTCAGATGCCGACGGGTATATAGTATATATATATATTATATAGAAAGGACGGTTTCATGTCAAGAGCACACACACAGCACTCAGCACTCAGTACTCTTATTACGAGGGGGGGCATAGTAAATAGAACCTACGGTAGACACAAAAACCTATACATGTACCTGTTTTTACTAACAATATTTGGTCCTATTTACTATGGTCCTCCGAAATAACAGCTAAAAAAGAAGAAAACCTCAGAATAAACAAGAAGAAGCGTTCTCTGCGAGAAGTCTACTACTGTTTACCCGAAAAGTATATTCTTAATCATATACCTGGTATATAAACATATAAACTGCAGCTGTGTGTGTGTTCTTCACATTAAACCTTCCTTTCTACATATCCGTCGACATCCAGCGTGTCCGTGCCGATTCTTCATCCTAGAAAGATGCCAGTTCTGTGGTCACAAAACTACGACACGGAGATACTACGCTCAGTGTGTGTGTGCGAACTGTACATACAGTTGGTGGCTCCATTCGATGTCATACCTTCTTCCAAGCCCTTTTTTAGAAGTTGTTAACCCCTTAAGAACTGGTCCCATGCATTTGGGGACAAACGACTTGGATTTAGTGTGGGATAAGTTTTTCAGTTCTGAATGGGTTAAGGCATTATAAGTCCGTTGAGCTACTACTACTGGTAAAATATTAACCAAATACGTATTGTACACGTGCCGAAGCTGAGCCTTACCACTCTGGCCGGAAATATAAGGAGCGTTTATATACCAACATGAAGGCAAAGCGTTCCTTATATTTACGCCCAGAGTGTGTTATAACTTATAACAGCGTGCACTCCCGATGCGGGGACAAAATACTACTGGTACGAGTATTAATAGTTGGATTTAGAGTCAGACTCTGGGTTTCTGTACAGCTTTTTCCGATTTGTTTTTCTTCGTTTTTTATTTTTATTTTTCTCTCTTTCAACACGTGTACGTATGTATGTATGTATGTATGTCGTGTCTGCCGTACCCCGTACGATAACATGGTATTGCATTATAAGTGTTATTATGTATTCTCCTTGCCATCCGACAATAATGTGTAGCATGATGAGCTTCAACATTGATCACTCATACACTCCACTCCGAAAGAAAAAAACCACAGGAAAAAAACAAAACTATAAACGTCACTCTGCACAAAATCTCCCCCCTTCTGTCCCTCCTACTTTACGGCTTGAGCTCTGTCTAAAAAACTCCATGTGTCGTTCTTACTCCTTTTCCTTCTCAGCATGTAACTCTAACATATCTCTGTACAAAATCTCCTTATTTCTGTACCTCCTGCTCACGGCTTGAACTTTGTCTACTCCAGCCATTTGCCGTCCTCACTCTCCTTCATTCTCATCAAGTACTCTTATTTTCTATTTCTAAATCTTAAGATGCATCCAAGCTCCATGCCCATGCCATCGATGTGGGTCTGTCACCCCCCCCTCCTCCCTCAGGAAGTGGTCACACCAGAAATTAAATTAACTCATTGAAGTCCGCCTCACAAGCGGTTCTTAGTAGGATGCAGCTCACCCTTCCCATGCGACTCGCCCAATACCTCACGGCGCTTCGCGCTTGGTGCAAGCAAGCAATGTCTGCCTGGTTGGTGAAAACCCAACGTGCTCCGTCCCGGCATTGTAGGGATGCGAGGGTCTATGGTCATACGACTACGGCCATGCATGAAAATGAAGTACCCCCCTCCCCCTGCGCGAGGGTCTATGGTCATACGACTACGGCCGTGCACGGCATGAGTACACCCCCGCCCCCCCCCCTCCCCCCCCCCTGCCTCCTTCTTGTTTCCTGTGCGGACCCTAACTTGAGCTCCCTAACCGCGTACCCTTCCTCGATCAATGGGCGACCTGTTGTGGTCACGAATGATCTGGAGGTAGGCGTTTCTTTCGCCACCCCACTCCCTAACATCGGGACCCCCCCCCCCCTTCCCCTCCCACGACGCTAGCTGCTAGCTGGTCGATGAGTTGCTGTTCTTCTCGTAGGCCGAATCCGACGCAAGTCGCGATGGGAGAAAAGTGCTGAAATCTTCTCCGCGATAAAAATGCAAGGCAAGTAACCGTTAGTGGCCGGGTTAGGAGGGAGAAGACCTACTTTGTGACCCCGGATCTGCAGTTGCGACTAGGAAGGCAGAGAGAAAGGAGGGCGAAGATAACAAATGAGATGGACAAAAAAAAAAAAATACCCCGAGGCGCCCAAAGCTTTCCACCGCTAAAGTGGCAAGTTTATTTGGCTCCGTTCATCATCGAAGGACACATACATGTCCTGAACAAGCTTCGTAGTTTTTTGTTGTTGGCGCGTGCGCGCGCGCACCTCGGAGGTAGAGAGCAGCCTGACCATCGTATTCACAGCGGCAGCACTTGCCCTACTTCGTTAGCAGTGCCTGTGTTGTACCTGTCGCTTTGCGGGGCATTGTCTACGCTACTTACTGCGTAACAGTAGTAGAAGCGTAGGTTCTCTGTGTCGTGCGTTTGTGACCACATGGGACACATACATACATGCTACGATCGAGGTGCACCTACATTTTTCTGGGGTTCCTGACTTTTCAGGAGCTCTATACCAATTGCGTCAATTGGACTAGGCAAGCAACACATTAGTACGCCCCCCCCCCCCCCCCCCCCCCAACACTGAACTTTGTAGCACTACGTTTAAAGCGCATTAGTTCCGATTAGGCTACTCGGCAACAGTTGTTAACCAATTCATTACCTACCCAATCTAAGGCCTTATAACACCCCCCCCCCCCCCTGGAACGGACCGGATATCCGGGTCGACGCGTGTGACCAACACGCGGTGCCTGTTCATGGGGATCCAGAAGTGTTTTCAGGTTCTTGACATGAGGAAATTCGTTTTTCTTTGAAAATGCGCTTTCATGGTGCTGGTCGTGGGGTTCGAACTCACGACCACTCGTACAACCCATCCGTGTCCTGCGGTCGATGCCATTTTGTTAAAGTAAGGCGTTATTAGTCCGTCGGGGGCTACCGGTAGAAAGGTTTAACCAATTGCCAATACCCGATATAAGCCTTAAACGAACAAAAACCCAAACACTGACTTTTTGATGAGAAAAACCGAACGTGCAGCCGGATGGCCTAGATGTGCATAGGCGCGTGCTGCGATAGAGGTACGTAGGTATACCTTTTTTTGGCTATTTCGTTTTTTTTTCTGAATGGAGGGGCTCCTTAACCCTTTTAGGACCGCAGTCCCCGTTTGGGGGACAAACCACTCAAATTCTAAGTAATTTGTCCCCAAAACGGGACTCCAGTCCTAAAAGGGTTAACGCAAAATCGACGGAACTTGTTTTTTTTTATGGACTATGTTTCATATTATACTTAAAACCATGGGATTGGTCGTCGGCTAAAACTTTTATTTTCCTCAAAAAAATCAGGTTTTGGGTGAGGTATAGAGCTCCTTAATAAGCCACCACCCCCAGAAGGCAAAAACATGGTGCGCCTCTACGCTTAAGCAAACGAAAAACAAAAGAGATCGAATTTTCCACACAGGTCAAGCGGATCCTCCCTCTAAGGCTTGAGTGATCGGGAAAAACCGTCCCCAACGCGGATCGGGCGAGTCGAGTCTCGCTTGTCCACACCAACGCGATGGCGGTCCCCACCACTGACGTGCGGGGTGGCAAGCAAACCAGATACTAACCATTGTCGGTCGCAGCAGCATTGATCTGTCTATTTTTAAACGAGTTACAGGTACAGGACACCTCGTACAGTAAATAAGAAACCGGAAACCTGGTCCAGGTTGTAATTCTCAATTCGAGAATGGATGCGTTCTCACACTAACTTCAGTACAACGACTCCCGAGTTTCCCGTCGGTACTTTTTTTGTCTTCTTGCGTTTGCAATTGTCTTCGATTTGTGCACAGTCAGGTACCACTCTGTCCATGAATATAAGCACATTTTTCATTTAATATTAATCCACAAACGTCACTTATATTTATGGACAGAGTGGCATATAGGTCATGGGATTGTCCATCGGCGGGGTACGAAGCACTTACCTCCATTTTCCTCCTTAAATCAGTTTGTTTTGCTTGCTATTAGTATAGAGCTCCTCAAGCGAGGGGCCTGAAAAAAAAATGTCCTGTATACAGGTGCATCTATCTCTACGACGAGGGCATGCGTCTGGAGTGCCTGAAAAGGCGGTCGGTATAAAAAGCAACTTATACTACTTGAAGACGGGGTCCCTTGCTTATAACCCGTTCGTCCTCGCCGGGACAATTTGCGGGGCATCGTTGCTACTGTCGGCGAGCCCGACGCCGGTGGGTCTGTCCTCGGAGGAGAAGGGCTACTGCTGTAGGCCATGCCCATCCGCGGGGGGGGGGATTAACAGCTTCGAAGGTAACATCGTCACAGCTGTTCCCGGAGCGGGCTTTGTCGGCTCGTGTTGGCTCGGCCATGTCGCGCGCTTCCAACAATCCCAGCCTGATAGATGGTGGTGGCCACAGCCGGCGAAACCGGAAGGGAAGAAGATTAATTAGCAAAACATTTAGGGCAGCGGCCAAAAACAGGTATACCTGGTCCGTTTGTGGCCAAAAACAGGTACATACTTAAAATCAAGTAAAAAACGCACTCCACGTGCCCTGCCATTGGTCCAAAACTCGTTGTACCGGTTTTTGCCTCTTTAAATGCCAGGTATACCTGATTTTGTCTACTCTGCTTGACTTTCACCTTTCTTTTGTCGTTTTTAAGCCAACCAGAGGCCCTTCATAGTTCCACCCTATGCCCCCTATACAAATGCCGACGTACGCGGAGACCCCCTTCTCCCTTCGCACCTCGCACTACACGCCACTCGAGCGACACACACACATATAATATCTGCCTGCACACCTCCGCCGAAATAATACGAGATAGAAGGCTCCCCTTCGGGATTGTGGTTGACTTGGAATACCAGGGGTGTCGCAAGCTGAGAAGGGAGAATATAGCAGCAGGCGTTCGTTCCTCGTACTATTAATAGCAACTACTCGTATACGTAGCTCCCGGGCGAGCACGAAGAACATGAAAAAACTCTACTTTGCGTTGCAAGGAACGGCAGGTTCGTGGGGTGCGTTTAAACTTGATTTTAGTATGTACCTGTTTTTGGCCCCGAACGGACCAGGTGTACCTGTTTTTGGCCGCTGCCCAAACATTTATAAATGTAATATACGGGAAGAAAAAAAGCGTAATTTTAGCGCCCATATGTTGGAGGTGTCATAAGTAGGAGTAGGAACGGCGCTACGTCTGGAAAGGGATGCATGGTCAATGGTCAAATGACTAAGGCAAGCAACAAATGAGCACGCCCCCCTCCCGCTGGTTCTTTAGATTCAGATCCATTCATTGGAGGCTGTCGTCCATACGCAAGTCCGCCCCACAAGCAGTTCTTAGTAGGATGAGCTCACCCTTCATGCGACTTGCCCAACACCTCACGGCGCTTCGCGCTTGGTACAAGCAATGTCTGCCTGGTCGGTGAAAACCCAGCGTGCCCCCTCCCGGCATTGTAGGGATGCGAGGCTCTGTGATCATACGATTTCGGCCATGCACAACATGAGTACCCCCCCCCCTCTGGTTCTTAGTAGGATGAGGTTCACCCTTCATTCGACTTGCCCAACATTTCACGGCGCTTCGCGCTTGCCGCAAGCAATGTCTGCCTGGTCTGCGATAACCCGACATACTCCGTACCGGCTTTGTCGCAGGGGCGCGAGGGTCTAGGGTCGTATGACTACGGTCATGCATGGCATGAGTACATCTCCCCCCGCCCCGCCGCCGCCGCCCGCGTACGCCTACGACCAGGTGTCCCCCACGGCTGAGCATCGTCGCTGACCACGCCAGCACCGTTCGCGGCCGCCTCCCGACGCTGACGCAACCACGTGCGGCCGCACCCCTTACAGTTGCTCTCTACCAAAACGCATGGATTCAATATCATCTTCAACCTCCCCCCCCCCCCCCCCCTCCCCCCCCCCCCCCGGGCTCATTCGACCCCCGTCATCCACATGCGAGAAAGCCCGCCTTGCGAGTGGTTCTCAGTAGGATGTATATAGCTCACTCTTCATCCTACTCGTCGATCACCTCACGTTTCGCTTCGCGCTTGATGTAAGCAATGTCTGCCTGGTCAGCGAAAGCCCGCGTTACGTGCTCCGTCCCGGCGTCTATTATGGTCATACGACTACGGACCAAAAATACGAGCATGAGCACACCCCCCCTCCCCCCTGCACGGGTCTTATGCACTTGTCTGTCACTTATTTCGTCTCCCAGAACCCGTCGTCGGACCCGGTGATCTCCGTTCCCCCGTTGAGCCCCCAAGGAGACAGCGATTCGAGCCTCGTCTGCTGTCGCTACCATCCGCTACTTTTTCTCTAGGCTCCCCTTCTTGGAAGCCGCCGCCGGTCGGGTTCATGGGTTGTCATCTCCTCCCGTCTCACCATCCACAGCTCCCTTCGAAGCTATTGCCCTCGGTACAAAACGGCCGGCTCCTCACCACCGACCAAGACAGGGACACCATTCTACTATCACAGGGAAGGACTATACACATACTCCATTCCTTCACCAATTTTCGCATTTGTTTTTTCGCGTTTCCGGGTCTCCTAAGCATGTTTTACTGGGAAAAAGGGGGCGAAATACGGCCATTTGGGGGCCGACTGTTTTTTTTTTCGCGGCAGGTCGGCCGCATGTTTCAAAGCACCGACTGTAATTCTGCTTTTAACTTGGAAACAAAAACACCCGATAATTCAACAAAAAAGTCGAGTACGAAACAGATCGGACAAGGTTAAGGGTCCGTACAAACCTAACCGAGCAGACTTGTGAGACATAGGAAGTATATAGTAAACAGGACCCTCGATGGAGCCCCCCAAAAACCAGGTATCGACGCATGCTACGATAGAGGTGCACCATGTTTTTTCTGAGCTCCTCACTTAAGGAGCGTCATATCTCACCGACCAAATTGTTTTTGAGGAAACTAAAAGTGCTGCCGGATGCGAAATCTCATGATCCGAAGTATGCTCTGAAACATTATTCGTCACAAAATTGATGAAATTCCGACGAATTTCGGTTAAGGAGCCCGATCGTTCAGAAAACGATTCAGCCAAAAAGTGTCACTGGGACTACCTCTACCGTAGCACTAGTCTATCACCCTACACGTTCACACACCACATTTGTCCTAATTAATGAGGAATGCCACCTTTTACGTACGTAGGGTTGGAGGCTTATTTTCTGAGCTCTCTTCACATGAGGAACTTCAAAACGTTTTATCACCCGAAGCACGATGACTTTCGAAAAAACGTTTACTTCGCGAAGCCCGACCAAGCTTTTTTCTACTGCAGGTGCTACTACTGCTGCTGTAGTTCTCAAAAACAAAGACATTGGAATAAAATTTATCGTACGTACTGCTAACCGGTATACCGTACGGTATATGACAGTGTATATATATAACACCCCCCGGGGGGTGAATTTCAAAGTCATTTTTTCTCCATAACCAGGGGGGGCACAGACAACGAAAAAGGCAGCTTTCGGAGCATCTCGTCGAGATCTTTCCATGGACGGGTCGCTCGGGGTTAGCGCTCCCCCGGTCGTCGAGCAAATCAGCGTTGAAGTTCGTCCGACGGGATGTGGTATATATACAGCAGTGTCATGTACGGTAGGTAACCTCTGCCCTTCTTGCTGGACGTCGTCCTTTTTTTCTTTTCTTGTTTTGTGCTACGCTATGATATATATATGCTGAAATTTTCAGGTCGTACGACACCAACGAGGAACTTGTCTCGGCGGCGGGCGGGCGGGGGCATGGCGCTGTACGGCATCTCAACTTCTTCCCAAACGAAAACGAAGTCACGCTGAAGCCGTACGCGCCGAATCCCCAAGAAGCCCACCTTTGTGGTATATAGTGTCATATACGGTAGTTGCTCGCTTTGAGAAGCTCCACCGGTCAGAAACTGTTGCCTCAGAAGGAAAAATAGAGGGAGAGAGCAATGCCACCTTAGAAGGGTGGTGGCTTATTTTCTGAGCTCCTCACATGAGTTCCATGTTTTTTTTTCGCGCTTCCCGACCGAGATTGTATGCGCTGTATGCGCTGTATGCGCTGGTCCTACAACCAAACGCACTACAGTAAAAGTATCATACTGCTGTTGTAACCGGTAGTTTTCTCGCTTGAGAAGCCCTGGATGCGCTGTATGCGCTGTATGCGCTAGTCCTACAACCAAAACGTACTAACAGTAAAATTATCATACTGCTGTTGTAACCGGTACATACAGTAGTTGCTCGCTTGAGAAGCCCCACCGGCTACAGTAGAAACTATTGCCTCGGAAGGCAAAAACTAACTGCAAAATCTCGTATCCCCTACCGTGGGGACGAGGTCAAAATACGAGACACAGCGTTTGTTTCCCACCACCACCATATCGGGTTCGGATTAGCTACCCGTAACACTGCGTGCACAGTAGTAGGAAATCGGAGGACGGCCGCGTGTGCGCCTTCGATGCTCCCTCCGCAACAGGGTCCGTGCCTTTACGCAAGGTATCGGGGGGGAAACTGTACGTAAACACTTTTGAGCCCAAAAATGTTGTGCCACTGACGGACAGATAGATCATCATCTGGATCATCTAGATCATCTATTACGGCGGGGCATAGTAAATAGGACCCACGGTACAAACAAAAACCTATATATTAACCGATGTTTACTAACAATATTTGGTCCTACTTACTATGGTCCTCCAATAATAGATAATCTAGATAATCTATTGATAGATCATCTGGATCACCTCGGTCATCTAGATAAAATCTAGATACTTTAGATTATAACCTGCCGTTTCTTAGACCCGTGCTACTGCAGGTATTGGGGCATTTGCTTCAACACTTTTGAGGCCAACTATTTGTCACGGGACGGACAGATAGACCATCTAGATAGATCGTCGGGGTCATCTAGATCATCTAGACCATCTATTAATAAACCGTCTATTGATTGTTGTGATCATCTTTGCCATCCGACAGATAATGTGTAGCATGAGGTTCATCGTTGATCACTCATAACATTCCCGAAAGCAGAAAACCACGGAAACCAAGGAAACCTATGCGCAATAAAGTCTAGCTTCCTTCTATGTCTACTTCCCGCGACGAAAAGCTTTCACAGATCATCTAGATCATTTGCATCATCTAGATCATCTACATTATAACCCGTTGTTTCTTAGACCCGTGCTATCAAGCAGGTATTGGGGCACTGCTGCTGTAACGTTTTTGAGCCCAACCATTTCCCACTGATTATTCGTAACCAGACGCGTGCTACGGTAGAGGTAGCACTTTTTGGCTGAATCGTTTTCTGAACGATCGGGCTCCTTAACCCAAATTCGTCGGACTTTCATTTTTGTGACGAATATTGTTTCAGAATATACTTCGGTCATGAGATTTCGCATCCGGCAGCACTCTTCTCTTTTCCTCCAAAATCGTTTTTTTCGGTGAGGTATGTATGACGCTCCTTAAGTGAGGAGCTCAGAAAACACATGGTGCACCTCTATCGTAGCATGCGTAAACAGGCTCCTCAAACAGTGCAACTCTACGACAGAGGTATATACCCTGGTAGCAGTTTTTCGCCGAAACGTTTTCTTAAGGACGGGGGGTGGCTCCTGTTGATCGATCTCTAAAAGGTGTACACGCGTTTGGCACAGGAAGGCGTCGTGGTGGCTCAATCAAGACAGCAGTAACACAGAAACCTCTCTTGTGCATTATTTCCATAGCTGTGTCAAGCTGACTCGGCCCGAACATCGTGTGACATCGAGCGGTTCATGAAACATCCCGATGTCCCATATCCCACTTCAAGAATTCCTATCAAGCATGTGGAACTCCTACTACTATACGATGGATCTTATGCGTTGTGTTACTGAGTACAATCAAAACCCAAAATCGTCGCCGGAATTTCATTCTTGAGTTGCAATCGTTTTCGTTGTGTCGTTTTCGTTGTGTACGCACTCACTCACTTAACGCTGCTGGATTTGTTCATCCGTACGTAGAAGAACTTATGATTTCACTCCAAAAAGCAGTTTTTGGGTGAGAGTATAAGAACTCCTCGAGCGACTGACCACCCTCTTATCATCGTAGCAGCATGCGTCCAAACTGCCCAATAATACCGTTTGGATCGGACGAACATATCTTTGTTTTGCATCATTCGTTAACCAGTTATACGTATAGATACCTAAAACCCAGGGGATTGCGTATCGGACTTTGTTAGCTTAAACCACGGGTACATTAAAAAAAAAAAAAAAAAAAACAGAATGTCCGGATCGGAGCATACCCAAAACCCAGGGGGTTGTGTATCGCGCGCTTAGGTTAAACCAGGTACATTAAAAAAATATATATATACATATATATATATATCGAATGCCGGAGCTCCTCTCAAAGTTCGGTGCTATATACGATATACTCCGAGCCATACCTAAATGCCCCTCAGCTCTCTATGCCTGGCCCCAAAACCGACATTTCCTCTCAAGATAAATGGCGAAGCGCTCCACAAAACAAAACAACCGGAACTTTTACTGCAAAACACGAATAGTAGGATTGGAAATATATTTTTTGTCGGGGAGTTACTCAGCTCACATCGGGAAAAACCCCGCCAGCCATCGTGAATAGTTCGGCCCCAATAAACAAACTACTGCTGCTGCCTCTACCGTAGCGCAACTACGCAAACTACGGCTCTGGACGCGTGCTACGATAGAGGAGGTATACCGTTTTTTGGCTAAAACGTTTTCTGAATTACCTTTTTTTGGCTGAAACGTTTTTCTGAATGATCGGGCTCCTTGACCCTTTTAGAACTGCAGTCCCGTTTTGGGGACAAACCACTCTAATTCTAAGTATTTTCCCCCCAAAACGGGACTCCAGTCCTGTAAGGGTTAACCCAAATTCGTCCAACTCTCAACATTCTTGTGTTGCAGTGTCTTTCGTTGTATTACTTAAGTTAAGACCATGGTATTTTCGTCGGGGGAGCCCTTTTTATTTTCCTCCAACGAAAAAAAGTTTTGCGTGTGAGGCATAATACGCAGATCTCCTGAAGTGGCCGACCTCAAGAAAAAGCGTGGTGCGATGTCGATCGTACATATATACGTAGGGGGGTCGCTTTTTCAGTCCCATTTTTTTCAGCCGGGGAGAACCACTGGGCCTACGTACGAGTAGTGACCCCCTTTGTTTCTGGGCAGTCTTGATTTGAGCCTTTGAGGCTTTCTTGTGTTTGCGATAAAAGCACCGCCGTGATGTTATTTGCTACTACTACTCTGCTGAGACAACAAGCTATCTATGCTCTATGCTTACGTCCAGCTTTGAGCGAGGTACAGAGTCACCCGCCCGGGTGAAAATGGGGGGGGTGTAAAGTATATACCCCCTCTGCCGCAGCACTAGTCCGTATATAGCGCGGAGGAAATACCAGTAGCCCTCTGCAGCGATCAAACGCCGTCGATGGATCAGCTCTCCCCCGCGTGTTTTCCGTCCTGATGTTGATTTCGCCCCCGTGGGCTCTCTGCATATATATGCCACGGCATCAATACCTCGTACATACCACTTCTTGCCTATAAACATCACCTGGGGGGGAGGGTATTTCATGCACGCTCTCCATTTTTTTTTTCAACTTTATCGTTCATGAGCACGCTTCAAAAAGTGTCATCATCATCATCATCATCGCTTTTTTTGTTTTTTTTCCTCGTGTTGATCGGCATGGACGCCTTCCTGCCTGGCTGCCTTCACCCGTCGTTGATGGCCTCCGCCACCGCCTCATGTTGCCAAGAGAGAAAAAAAAATACATGTATTTACGAAGTATGGCTTCCTACACCCTTTTTCCTCTACAGTTCCCTAAAACGCCCGTAGATCATTTGTGCTGGATGGAGAACCTTTCCTCCGCACACGGGGGATGATCGTATCACGTAGTGTGTATATGGTAAGGCACTCACTTGGCAGTTACATAGTGCTCCCATTATTGCTGTCTCAGGAAGTGGCCACACCAGAAAATAATTCAACCCATTGAAGCTGTCATCCATATGCAAGTCCGCCTCACAAGAGGTGCTTAGTAGGATGCAGCTCACCCTTCATGCGACTCGCCCAACACCTCACGGCGCTTCGAAGCGCTTGGTGCTAGCAATATCTGCCTGGGTCGGTGAAAATCCGACATGCTCCGTCCCGGCATTGTAGGGATGCGAGGGTCTATGGTCATCATACGACTACGACCATGCATCAATATGAAGTACAGGTTTCTGTGGTTTTCTGCTTTCGGGAATGTTATGAGTGACCAATGTTGAAGCTCATGCTGCACATTGTCGGATGGCAAAGATAATAATAATAATATGAAAGGTGAAAGGTGCCAGGTGCCTGTGGTGTGTGCTTAGCGAGGCGGGGTTTTTGGGGACGGCGTTCTTTCGAGGTTTTGTGTCCCGCAAAAGCGCGAGACACGATGGTTGCTCATCATTCAACGGGGTGTGTGTGTTGGTTGTTAACAAAATGTCGACCAAGGATTTCCCACCACTACGACCGTAAAAAAATCCAACCTGCTAATTTGACCTGCGTATCAGAAAACAAACTGCGGGCACGAAGAACAATCCCTGTTTCTCGCGTCCTGTGTACTACTGTTTGTACACATATATAACACATATATTTATATACCTGGCACGTATAGTGTACACGACATTTGTTGTCTTGTATGGGTGTCAGTGTCAACGTGTCAACACTCATCCAGCGGGCTACTGCGATGTGCTCTTCTTCTGTGCTGCTGTTGTAAGGGTTAGTTTGGGTAATAATATAGTAGTAGCTTGTAGTACGAGTAGGTTAATCTTTTACCTGTAGCCCAAAGGAAGGGTTAGGTACGTATAATATGTATATTAAGAAGACCTTTTAACAAATGGCGTCATCGGCACCCTTTTAGAACTGCAGTCCCGTTTTGGGGACAAACCACTCTAATTCTAAGTATTTTCCCCCCAAAACGGGACTCCAGTCCTGTAAGGGTGTTTTCTAGAGTGGATTGTCCAACCCTTACAGGACTGGAGTCCCGACCCTTACAGGACTGGAGTCCCGTTTTGGGGGGAAAATACTTAGAATTAGAGTGGTTTGTCCCCAAAACGGGACTGCAGTTCTAAAAGGGTGGGGGGGGTGTTATATTTTCACCCGTCCCCGTGTGTTCTATACACGGTGCGTGCCCCGCGCCCGAAGCTACATTCCGCTGCCGCTGGTACCCGCCGACATCCCTTTCGACCACTACACCCCTCGACGCGTGCTACGATAGAGGTATACAGTGTACCGTTTTTTTGGCTGAAGCTCTTTCTGGGCGATCGGGCTCCTTAACCCATTCAGAACCGAAAAAAAAATATGTCCCACACTAATTCCAAGTATTTTGTCCCCAAATTCGTGGGACCAGTTCTTAAGGGGTGAATAACCCAAAAATCGTCGGAATTTCTTTCGTTTTCGTGTTGCAATTAGGCCTTAGGATTGTTCATCGGCTATGTATTTTTGACTTGCTATTAGTATAGAGCTCTCCTCAAGGTGGAGACCCTCAGAAAAAGAAGAAAAAAAACGGTGATGCACCTCTAGACCGTAGCATACACCCCTCTCTCTGGGGTGTGTGCCCGGTTGGCTCCTTGCCGAGAACGGACTGTGAGGAAAGTCTGCTCCCAATATTGTTTTTTTATATATTTTCCTCACCATCTACGAGCGCCTCGGTCTCTCAGCACGATCGGCTCCAGACCACCAGCTCCCTCTGTACCACCAGCTCCTGCCCACCCTAGCTAGCAGCACACGGTGGCGGCGGCGGCGGCGGCGGCGTCGAGCACATCAATCACACCATCGCTCAGGATGCGTGCTACGATAGAGATAGCACTTTTTGGGTGCAATGGTTTCTGAATGATAATAATGCTCCTTAATCCAAAATCGGCGGACTTTGATCATTATTTTTTGTTGCAACATTGTTCCTTGTTTGCTTCGGCCACGGAATTTTCAATCCGATAGCACTTTTCCTTTCCTCCCTTAATGATCACTTTGGGGCGAGGTGTAGAGCTCTTCAAGTAACCACCCTTCGAAGGCAAAAACATGGTGCACCTCTATCGTAGCCTGCGTCTCAGATGCTCTCGAAATCGTGGTCAACCGACAGCAGACTGACTAGGACGTCCACTACCCCCCTCACGTCGAATTCGCGGTCAACAACTCGGGTGGCCAACGCCACCACAGAGCTTTATACGCATATAGCCTCCCCCAACGAAGTTTGCGCATGGATGGACCGGACCGGACCGGACCGCCTTTCTCTTCTGTCTCCCTCTCACGTTCTTCGAGCTGCCTGTGAAGACACCAACACTTGGACACCGCGACCAGCAATTTTGTTTCCTTTTTTTTTTTTTGTCCATCCCTTTTATTATCTTCACCTTTCTTTTCTCTCTCCTTCCTATACGTAGTCGTAACTCAGAACCGGGGTCACAAAGTAAGCCCCTCTCCCTCCTCCCCCACTACGGTTCGTGCCTTGCTTTTTTTTCCGATATCGCGAGAAGACCTCAGCCCTTTTTCTTCCCTCGTCGACTCGCGTCAAGGTGTGCTGGCCTCGTACTGAAACCTCTCGGCTCAGCCCTGCCATGTCAACCACGCACTTTTACCCTCATTGTCTGGAGACATCACGGTGTCACCTTGTCACGCTTGGCACGGCGCAGTTAACTCCGGTCATGGACGCCCTCCCCCAATATTTATATTGTTATTGCCATTGCGCTTGCCATCCGACGGCGTACAACATGAGCTTCAACGTTGATTATTCAAAAGCACTCCGAAACAAGAAAACGGCGCGTGTGTATATAACACGGGTGCACGTAAAAAAAGCTGGCACCCAGACAAGGGGGGGGGGGGTATTCATGTCGTGCACGGCCGTAGTCGTATGGCCATAGACCCTCACATCCCTACAATGCCGGGACGGAGCACGTTGGGTTTTAACCAACCAGGCAGACATTGCTTGCACCAAGCGCGAAGCGCCGCGAGGTATTGGGCGAGTCGCATGGAGGGTGAGCTACATCCTGCTAAGAACCGCCTCTGAGGATGGACGACAGCCTCCAATGAGTTAATTTAACCAAGGGGGGGGGGTGGGTATTAAGGCGTGCTGCGATAGGGGATAGGGGGGTATATAAGGCACTCCCTGTTTTCTTCATGAGGAAAATATTTCTGACTGAACTATATATCGGTATGCTCCTTTAGCCTAAAATCGTGGGAATACCATTTATTTCGTGTTTTGCGATATTATTCATGGGTATCCCTACTAAAAAAATATTGTTACGACCATGATTGCGTTTGCCATCGATCCATGCTACGGCAGTAGTAGTAGTAGAAGTTCGCCATGTTTTTTCCTGAGGGGGATCACTCGATTTATAGTATAGGAGCTCCATATGACGAATGCTACGATAGAGGTGCACCGTGATGTTTCTGCCTTATAAGGGTGGCCACTTATCACTTGAGGAGCTCCATACCTCACCCGAAAACCGATTTTGCAAAAAAACAAAAGTGCTACCGACCAACAATCCCATGAGCTAATAGTAGGTATACGATCGAAAATAAATATGCCAACAAAATAATGAAAGTTCGACGAATTTGGGTTAAGGAGCCCGACCATTCAGAAAAAAAATCAGCCAAAAGTGCTACCTACCTCTTTTGTAGCACGCGTCATATCTCACCCGAAACACTGATTCTGGGGGGAAATAAAAAAGGGTTGTACGATATACCCGGTGAAAAGCACGCCTGTTGCTACGGTAAGGGGGGGGTAGCATGCTTTTCACCACCAAGGTTATTCCACTCGGGCGAGTGACTCTGTACCTCGCTCAAAACTGGACGCATGAATATGGAATATATATGCTGTTGTCGCAGAGAGAGTAACAAGCATACCATGGTGGTGCATATCTCGAAAACGTAAAGGATTAAAAAAACCGAAACAACAACGGCGAAAACATAGGGGATGGTCCCCTCGGCGGAGTGGCTCTCGTCCGCTGAAAATAATGGACTGAAAAGCGACCCCCCCCTACCGTAACACCAGTCCAAAATGGCCCTTAGTAACTATACAATTTTTTTTTTTTTTTTGCAGCACAAGGATGAGATTCCGACAATTTTGGGGTTAAGAAGCCTTTAATAGGTCATCCAAAAACCGTTTCAGCCAAACAAAGGTATACCGTACAGTAGTATACCTCGATCGTAGCACGCGTCCAAAACAACATGAGCTTCAACGCTGATCACTCATAAAATATTCCACCTCGAAAGGAAGAAAACCAATACGTACGAACTGCTGCGCTTTTGATCCGGAGAGTTCTTCACTTTCTGTTCCCTGAGTCTTTTTTTTGGAACAACACTACTGTAGTACACATTGTCGGATGGCAAGCATAATAATAATAATAATAATAATATTACGTATACGTACGTACTCCTTTCATTTTTGGGCAGCTGGGTGTGCGTGAATCTACACCTCCACTGCCACTATTTTGTTTTTTGTCAACGCGCCAAGAACGCCAGCGATGCACAGCACCGACGAGTAGCTCTACCCCTGAGGCTAATTCCCCCCCCCCCCTTTACTGGATTACCCCATTCGAGATGGTCACCCCGTATACTCGTCCCAGCGCCTGTATGACCTCTGACACTCCCGGTGGCCGCCCTCTACGTATAGAGCAAGCTCCTCTACGTCGAGCTTCCTTTACAGGTGGCCGGGAACCCCGCCCTTCTTGCACAATGTGGGTGTTAAAAAAATCCCGGGGGAGACGTTGCTTAACGTAGCGCACCGTTAGGCGTACACACCGAAGTTAAGAGGCTGTCGAAACCTTGCGTGGAGTTTATTTACTGCACTGTTCAATGTCTTCACAGTATGTTTTCTAGGTCAAACATTGTGCAAGGGGAGGGTCTCGGCCGCCTGTGCTCCGACACGCCGGGAAAAAAAGTCGTTCGAACTACAATTAGTTGGTTTGCCGCGTCTCGGTCTTTTCGACGAAAAATCTTGCCGGAGCCCCCGACGTCCGGCACCACCACCCCCACCACCACCCAAACGATTATGTTAATAGTCGAGGAAACACCCCCTGTAACACCAATGTTCACAACCGAAAAGGTCCTTACGTTTCTGGGCAGAGTGGTACACGGCCAAGGATCGTCCCTCGACGCGTCTTCCTCAACGCTTGGGAGTCCACGCCAGCCTCTGTTTCTACTGCGGCCGAGACTACTACTCGTACGAATACGAGCGCTTGCTGCTCCACCGCCCACCCCCCACCGCCCACCGCCCACCGCCCACTGCCGCCTGATATTTATCCGTTTTCCACACCTCCCGTCGACACGTGAGACCAACCTTGAGACGCCGCCTCCATCCTTCTCGGCGTCCTTTCCTTTTCTAGAGCCTGTCTGTACTGCTGTCGATCCTGGTGATTACCCCCCCCCCGCCTCTGATTCTGCGTGTCAAGCGTTACACACACACGCTCGCACGCACGCGTGCGCTCGCGCGCGCGCGCTTGCGCAGAACTGCTTCGGTCGGCAGCTCACCGCTATGTATCGTAAGGAAGGTGGGTTTTGGTGCGTACCTGGTAGTCGTAGGGTAGGTAGCCTCTGAAGTGGGTGTGGTGGTCACTCGATCGCTCTTCTCGCTGTCCTCCATCATCTATTGTATCGCCTCCTAAATATACCAAAAATATTATTACGGGCCATACACAGTAAATAGGACCTATGGTACACACTAAAACCTATACATTTACCGATTTTTGCTAACAAATATTCGGTCCTTTTTACTATGGTCCTCCGAAAATAATCCACACTATACTGAAGCTCAAATTTGCTCAGGTCATCAATAATTTAACTTCACCCCGCCCCAACCTTCTCATACATCTGTCACTTTCCCCCTCGAAACCGGCTTCTATATTAGCTTGTGTGACACTCGCGAAAGACTAGTGCTACGGTAGAGGTAGTCCCAGTGACACTTTTTGGCTGAATCGTTTTCTGAACGATCGGGCTCCTTAACCGAAATTCGTCGGACTTTCATTTTTTGTGACGAATAACGTTTCAGAGGATACTTCGGTCATGAGATTTCGCATCCGGCAGCACTTTTATTTTCCTCCAAAATCAGTTTTTCGGTGAGGTATGACGCTCCTTAAGTGAGGAGCTCAGAAAAAACATGGTGCACCTCTATCGTAGCATGCGTCGAAACTTGGACTCGACGATTCAGCAGTTAGTTCCACCGGCATCGCCGCGACCGACCCCTGTCGAAGCTCAGCTTTTTGTTCAGGTCTCAAGATTAATCTTTGTTGTTGTGGTTCTTCAGGTTTTTTCCCGCGCGCACATCAGCAACGCCTGGACACCATGTTGCAGAAACCCGCTTTCTAGGCGGCGACCCCGGACTGACGAATACCGCATTTTTTTTTGTTTTCTTCTTTTTTTTTGTTTCATCCTCCGACGGTAGGATGGGTAAAAATAAACATGTAAGCCCTCCACACTTCCACGTCTCACTACGTACGTCGTTTCTGACGGGGACACGGCCGGCTGTCGGATGGGGCGGAAAGGGTTTCGTGTGAAGTCTCCAGGTAAATCATGGTATATATAGCGCCCATGTGTTGTGTTGTGTTGTATAGGTATTTCATTTATTTTCTTTTGTTGCTGGGGGATATCCAGGGGAAAATGACGACGGCTTGCTTGTCCAGTCAAACAAGGGACGTTTTTATAATAACGCAACACGTCCCCCACATGGAACAGCCGGCGGGGGGTGTACTCATATCGTGCACGGCCGTAGTCGTATGACCATAGACCCTCGCATCCCTACAATACCGGGACGGAGCACGTTGGGTTTTCACCACATTGCTTGCACCAAGCTCGAAGCGCCGTGAGGTATTGGGCGAGTCGCATGGAGGGTGAGCTGCATCCTGCTAAGAACCGCCTCTGAGGCGGACTTGCATATGGACGACAGCCTCCAATGAATTTATTTAATTTCTGGTGT
>MEHQ01003207.1:2484-52847 GCA_008828725.1 Saccharina japonica | reverse complement strand
TAGGGGAGGGGATTACTAAAAAAAGATGGAATTAGACCTCGAAACAGAGTTGAAAGGCAGGGGATTTGGGAAATTAAATAATTTCCGCGACAGAGCCCAGTAATTGAAAGGCAGGGGATTTGGGAAATTAAATAATTTCCGCGACAGAGCCCAGTAACTAAAGTCACTGGGAACAGGCCTGTGGGATAATCAACTGTCCGAGTTCCACGCTAACCCGTTAGTTTAGTCACGATATATATGCATCCGTTAGAGCGTTTGGTGTTGTCTAACCACACCGCAGCCATCTACTTGAGAAAGCGCTTTTCGTAGGCTGATATCATTTGTGCTTGCTTTATGGACTACAACGATAATATGTTGTCTACACGTACGGCTCCGCGGACTCCCAGCGCGAGAGGGTAAAATAGGAGACGAAGGTATATATTATAGGTGGTAAGCGAATGGTACATCGTATAAGTTGGCACTCCTATGCCAACCTTCCACCGTGCACTTAGGTCAGAGTTAGGCTTAATTAGGTCAGAGTTAGGCTTCTTTTAGCTCGGATAGCTCACGCAATGGCCGGTACGTAGACACAAAGGCAACGCCTCAGGCGTCTACTATCCCATACTTCAGAGGACAACATTCAAGTCCGAAACTAGCGCTTATCGCAGCACTGATGTCACCTGGACGAAGCTCCCATCTCTTGTTCATCAGCCGGTGCAATGTGTAACTACACTAGTCATGTACGCGACACATTCCTTAATGCATCTCCATGCGTCGCGTTATTTGTATTGCTTCATCCACGTTGGTTGGGCGACTACGAGACACGTCAACTACCCGTTTACGGCGACCCCCAAGAGAGAGCAGATGCATGACCAAAACGAAGTTGGTCACTAGTACTGCTGCGGTGCAACGCCTAAGACGTCACAGGGATGTACGTTCGATGTCGGGATGGCGTAAGTGACTGGTTTGGCGTGGTGCAGAGCCTGCAGCAAAGATGTGCTCGCATCATTGCTGTTAAACGTCTTCGTTTTTGCCGTACTGCGGTTGGTGGTGGAGAGGGTAAGGTTGTGGTGTGCACCAAGGCGAATGATGAGACCGGGGGGGGGCGGGGGGAAGGGGGAGCTAAACCCTGGAAGACTGTCGCGGAGCCGCTACCGATCTAGGCATTGTTGTTTGCAGACGACGCGGGATTCGTTTCCAAATCGAAGGACGACCTTGCAAAGCTGATGACCGGTATCATTTCAGTGCGTGTTTCGTTCGGATTGACTGTCTCGGAAGCAAAGACGGTCACTATGTGCCTGGTGACGGAACGGATGGACAGGGTCACTTTCGTTACTGGTGCAGCCCGCCAGGTGTACAAGCAAACCGCCACGTCGCGTAAATTGGGACAACTGTGTGCGAGAACGCCGACCCTACTGTCGATATCAACCGGTGCGTGCTGCTGTCCATCCTACGTTGTGGACGGCATGGCTTTCCATTGCTGTACGACCAGCCCGCCACACCGTTCCAGCTCAAAATAATGATGTTCAAAGGTGAGGTACTGTAGTGGAGAACACGACATACGGGCGTGATACGCGGATCTGCACTCTACCATATTTGTTTTTCAGGATCGCTTTGTTTGTGTTACCCTTCATTGTGTTTTTTATTAAGGTTTTGTATCCCATGTGTCGCCCTTTTTCCCGTCTGTCCCCGTTAGCTTGTGTGTCTCCTGCGTTGTCCTCGACCCACCAGCTGGCTGTAAGACTGTTTTTCCGTTATAACCGCTTTGTGCCCTGTTCTCCTCTTGTCCTCCGTCTGGTCTTCTTGTGGCGTTTTTGTATTGGTGCATCAACCTCCTATATCATAGGACTAATCGCACAAGCAAATACGCAACGCTGTTCGTTCGGGGCTCGACGTGCGCCTTGAGCGCATGTCTATTTCGTTTCGTTACTTGTATTTGTGTTGCATTTTGTGTTTTATTTTGTTCCTCACTCTTCTCGATGTTTTTGTTTCCTGTTCTTCTTTTCCGGGTGTACGTATAGTACCATGGAGGATGTGTTCCTCGTTATATGTGGTTAAACGTGATAAAATATGTGTTACAACATTCAGCTTGTTCATTACCGGTCCCTTACGTATTTATGCTGCCGTACGCACTATTTCGTACTTGCTTGTGTTTTCTCCCATCGAGACGTGTTTCGTAACCACGGACCCGCACATTTGTTTCCCCTGCAGCCAAAACGTGTGCGTGAGCCGCACATCTACTGCGTTTTGTGGTGCACAAAAGTCGATATTTCATAAATTTGGTGCAATTGCGCACGTTTCACAAACTAATTATATCCCTGGTATGGGGTATGTTGTACGCCGACGATGCAAATATTGTGTCTAAGTCGGGCGAAAGGCTTGCGAATAAGATGACCGTCATTATGGCCGGTTCGGCGGCAGCCGGTCTCACCGTATCCGAAATGAAAACAGCGACTATACTGCTGCAGACACCAAACCGGGTACACCGGATCTCACCGCTCGTCATCAGAGCAGCGGGTCAGAGGTATAACCAGACGATGCAGTTTTTGTACCTGAGCGGTCTTGTCCTCGCAAACGCGGACATTATGCCAGAGATCCAACGACGGGCTCGATTCGCAGGGGCCTGCTACAATCGATTCAAGCGCGAGCTGTACGGTGTGGAGGATGCCCCGTTAACTCTAAAGGTGAGCACGTTAAATGCCGAGGTCATGGAGACACTGCTGTATGCGTGTGTGACGTAGCCCCTTGCTAGGAACACTTCGCTGAGCTCCGAACGCCACATCCCAACCTCCATCTACGGATCATAGATTTCAAGCGCCAACGACGCACCGATCACAATACGAGAGCGTTGAGACGGCCACCCACAAATGACGCCTGCGCTTTGCGAAGGCCGTACAGTGCACGACCAATGAACGGCTGACCCGGTAGGTGGTGTTCGGGACGATTGTCGGTGAGAAAAAAAGCAGGCCTGCCCGCCAGACCATACTTGAACTGGGCCCAATGTCTAGCAGATGCCCGCAGGGTTTGTCGAGCGACAGAAGACTCCACATAATGTTCCCCATTGTTGTTCGGGCCGAAGAGGGTGTTATGGCCGAGGGCGGCTAAAAGAGTGGGAAGTGGTATCGGGGGGTCGTTGACGCGGCACATCATTTCATGTCGAGGTGGCCCAGGGACGAAGTGGGGAGGAGCTGGCTACGGCATGCAGGTGAGGACGATAAACGAGACGACAAAGAGAGGTTGAGGGGGGGAGGGGGGGGGGGCGACGTACTGAAACAGCTGTCGACGAAGGCATACTCGAAATAGCAGATCGTGTGGCAAGGTGTCGGGTCAACTAGCCCTTGACTTACATTCTTTCTTTTGTTTCTTCGTTTTGTTTCTTGTTGGGTTATTTAATTAGGGGGTCGCCGTCGCAGTAGTACCGACTATTGACAACGCTATCACCGAGAGTGATAACTAGATGACAGATCATGTGGTATGGTCGTCGTATCGGTTTCATCGCAGAGACGGGAACTCATATTTATTTTCAGTGCCTTGAGAACGGTTTTTCCCTGTTTCTCTCTTGTGTCTTGTTCATTATTTTCCCTTTGTTTTTCCCTTTGTTTCGATTCCCTCCCACCGTCCTATGTCGGTGTTTCGCTGTTTATCTTCATGTTGCTTCACCCGTTCAGCAGTTTTCTTTTCATCGTAAGCACGTATACTGCTCTTCTAGGACCGCCCTGTCTCCTTGCGCCAATTGTATTATGTTTCATTTCAAATTCGTATTTATTCGTTTTTTAGTTTTAGCTTTTCCAGTTTGGCTAGTGTCGTTCTGGTCTCGTACTCGGTACGTTGGCAATGCACTTGCCTCACCCATTAATTTGCGCTTGTTTGTTTTAGTTTTTCTCGTCTCACATCAGTCTGTGACCGCATAATTTGAGGACAGACACTGGGTGTACTGATCGAGTGGGGTAGAAAGAACGGGTTCAATGTGAAGAGAGCGCAAACATATTTATCACGAAGTGAACAGCTTGTGGCTCTTCGTGCATCGATGTTTCTTCACAGGACCGACTTTTTCGTTTACACGGCCTTACCGCACCAGGTACGTGTTGAGCTGGTCGCCCCGGTGGGCTATTAATAGGGGTACCCTCCAATGCTGCTAGAGTTGATTTCTTAAGTTCGATCCAACGTGGGTCGGACCGAGATAAGACATTCGAGTTTATTTGCGAAACATGAAAAAAAACGGAATCAACCGCTGAGACCGCCCAGCAGCGTGGGTAGGCGCAATTCGATGCGACTAGACGAGGAAAACTAACTGGTGAAGTTTTCTCGAGATAACACTTCAAAGGACGAACAGTAGTGGGGGAGAGGCAGAAGCCCCTACTTTGTAACCCCGGATCTGAATAAGGATTAGGACGGAAAGAGGAAGAAGGACAGAATCAACGAAGGGAATTAAAAACGAAAGTAAACTATAGTATAAACACAGTGGTACCAGTTTAAGTGACTACGTTATCAAAATGTGTTGATATACGAGGTATGCAAACAAACGTACTGCCGTGCACAGCAGTTTCAGGACCAATCCATAATCTGGTGGCCACCCAAAACCAGAGAAACCACATATAATTTGTTAATATGCCCTAGGAAACTGAATTTCAACTGCGGACGACTGCAGCCGCGCAGTTTAGCTAGCGCACGGCCAGCTCTCTATATATCTTGATGCGATTTGTCGGAGGTGGTGCGTAGAAAGGGGCACGAATGTTAACTCACCACGTGCTAACCGTGCGACACGCAAGACACCCCCCTGGCCTTGAGAACATCTATATGTTTCGAGCTTATATTTACCAAACGAAAGTGGAGGAACGCCAAAGAAAGACTACTTTGGGTTTGTATATATAAATATACTACAGTATCGAGATGCTTCCATACTGACTGCTGTAGATGTGAAATAGATGCGCATCCCTCAGCGTCTGCAGTATCCCCGGTTCTGGCACTGTCAGCTTGGACATTCGTCCAAGGGTGTGCTGTCTTGCGTGTTATAGAGTATGCCGAATACAGCAGCAGCAGCTGGATTATAATATTGCTGTGTGGCAAACCAAATGTGTCCGAACGAACCTCACCAGGTACCGGAGGGGCCTTTACCCTCACACCCAGTCGAATAACGCAACATCACAACACACCCCTCTTATCGATAGGACACGTCGGTTACACGGCTTGTGTTGTTCTACTCTGATGCTTGGGTGTACACCGCGTGGTCAGTCTGATACATAACTGGCAGGTACTCATCGGCAAGCGTAACAATACCGCTCAACGGCTTAGCGAGGTGTTCCAGAATGTACTATGTGAGTGTCGAAGGCTGTTCGTGGATTTTCTGACAGTTGCAGAGTGAGGGGTTATTGATACCAGACGGGGTCAGAGGTTACTTTCCCTGGTAGATTCCGGCTACATACGTATACACAGGTGCGTAATAGTTCTTTGGGGTCCGTCGATCTATCTTCTAAGGAACAAACTGCATTTTGATATAACCAAGCTCGGCGACCTAATACAAAAGGCCAAATCAAAAATGATATCGCACTTGACTTTCCACGCCGGTTATCGTTGAGCTTCGTTTCTCCCGTGAGCTTGTACAAGCTTTGCCTCGAGAGTTTGCCGCGATTTAACATGGTTTTTCACTACGCGAGTCACTCCGCTAAATCGAAGCGCCTGTTCTTCGTGTGCACCCGCCCTTTGCTGCTGACCGTGTTAGCCGACCGATCGCCACCCGCTCTACTATGAGCACTGATATTATCGGTAGGTTTGTACGTAGATGACGTAACGGCATCCGCAACGGAAAAATGAACAAAACAGGGTTCATTGGTAGAGAGAATGAGGCCTGTCTGTATCGGGGACTGGGATAAGAGTATGGTGGGTTTTGGTGATTTGTTGGGACCCGCAGGTAGCCACTCCTTTCGAGAAAGGCATCAAGTGCAGGTCAGCATCCCCATGTCGAGAGCAAGCAAGCACGAGGCTCCTGCTGCAAGTGTGAGCACACGTGGGGTAGTCGCTGATTAGGGCAGCCAATCCAGGAATTTGTGCCCCCTTTTTCTGCCGCCCCACCCTCCCATTGTTTCTTTCAGGGGGTTGGCGGGGGTGTTAATGTAGCCGGGGTCCTGGAGTAATTGTTTCTTCGTTATGGTTTTTCACTTGAGTTAGATTGGAGGAGTCGAATGGTACCGTACCATTCGGAGGCTTGGTCATCCGAGACAACTGTAGGCCGTACTATTCCGGGGGAACATAGTGAATAGGACCAATTATTGTTGGCAAAAATAGGTATATAGGTTTTTGTCTGTACCGTAGGTCCTATTTACTAGGGTCCCCCTTGATAGTTAGGAACCCGGGCGATATTATAGTGGGGAGAGAGAGATACCGTAACATTGGGTGGTCGAGATACTCAAAGGGTTGCAGCAGGCTTGCGATACAGGTATCTGGCCGAGTGGAAGAATATCTCTCTCCCACGACTCAGAAAACGATAAGGACAAGGCCATTAGAAATATATACAATAAGCGGCATATTTTGCGGCCAGCTCGCGACTAGCGCTTCCATCTTGCGCATCTTTCGCGGAGCTCAACCGAGGACCTCCGCCCTTCCGGCCCCCTTTTTCTACCGTTCGTTTCTATGTCTCCGTGGTCGACTCTGTTATCCTTCCCATCGTCGTCTTGGTCGTTCTCCTCGTCATTGTCGTCCTTGTCGTCCTCCCCATCCTCCTTCGTCCTTGCGAACCCCCTCGGCGTCCGCCTGATCGCGACCCACCTCCTTACATCCACCCTTGGAACGACCTCATACTTGCAGCACCGATGTGCCGTTCACTGCTGCTGCACTCTCCGTCCGTACACAGCAGGTGGTATATAGGTCGCGGCTCAGCAGTACTATAGTAGGGCTCCGGGGGGGGGGGGCTCCCCACCATCGCCTGTGCTAAGTTTCATATACGTATTGTGCAGGCGTACAAGCACACCACCCTGTTGGGACGGTAGACATTGAACGACTCGACGTGAGGTGCCGAAATTGAGTTTCCAGCACCCTCGGGTAGCAAGTTGGTGGTTGATGGACACACTTTGTATTGGGACTGAACCTTGAATTCAAGAGCGCTATATATACGTACGAATACCCACTATGCGCATTAATTACCACACATACGGTATACTACCAGCCACATTAAGGCATGTCCAGCATGTATATGTTGATGTATGGTGACTATCATCGTGCCATCGCATACGAGATAGCTTACGCCAATGACATCCTCGTTTTTATTTCGTCGTTCACTGCTTGGGCTGAGAGCCGCCGAGCAGCACATCGTCATCAATCAGTATAGCATCTCATGAAATCACCCTCCTGCAGTCAACCCCCGCAGCAATACGTCGTGCACTGATACGTAACCGACTTCCCTATACACATTGGTGGGGAAATAGCACCGAATTTGCTAATTTGATGTTGCCCGCTCACTGGAGGAACTATATCGTAGTACTGTATACCTCATCCAAACCTGAGACCTTGAAAAAAGGTATGGTCTGCGGTGCCCATGGTCAAGATGTATAACGAGATACTACTGTATTTCCAACACAAACAGTAAAGTACTGCAATGATTTTGGCCAGCCCCTGAGTTGACGAGGCCCGTCGAACGGACAGGGTTTGGCTATCCATACTACCCCTGTCGTAATATAAGCTGCAACGCGGGGTGGACACATGGGGACTTGCACCTTATATTCGACAGTCAGTACATGCTGCAACTATTTGCGGGACACACGGCTGTTCGCCTGAGCTGCACGGTTATTGTCAGTTGTCATGCTTGCATCGACCTGTAGTTTTTGTTACCTGTGAATCCATACGTCCCAAATATAGATGAGGCGGTATGAGCCACCTTATTAAACATTGTTTAGATTTTTTTTGTGTGCCTTGTATGGCACGTGCCTAGAAAGCCTACGCGTCGTTCCAGCTGCCGTGGGCGTTCGATATTAGTCTGAAATGGTCGCTTCATTTTTCAACAAATAAGAGCAGTATAGTTTCATTTCCGATATGTCAGCAAAACGTATCCACAGGCAGCAGATAAAAGGGGATTGGTACCGTGGGTAGTTTGGGGTTCTTGCACCTGGCAGTTCACCAGGGGCCAATACAAATGATACTTTCAGCCACGTGATATTTGTGTGGTTGGACTGTTTGTTCCATATGTTATGTTTGCTCAAGACAGGAAGATGCATCATGTAACGATGGGTGTGTCGCCATTGGGGAGGGGAGGGGAGCGCGATGCATGAGAGCGCTGTTCGCTTGACAATAAGTGAGATTGCATTTCCCATTTTGTTGTTGTTGTTCATCCTATTGTACTATTCACACTTCTTTTATATCATATATCAGACGTAGAGTCGCAGAATGAGCTCGTCTCCCCCCTTCGCACTGCGGTACGCACGTTGCGCTTTTGTCGCGAGAAGAGTTTAGCTACTTCTTCCCTCGCCGACTCGCGGCGAGTTGTGCTTAGCCACGATCTAACAGGCACTCTCGACAATTGGTGCCATCTCAAATATTAAACTCCAAACCAAAAAAGATGGATTCCTTACTCCAACTCTAACGGTGATTGAGTTAGGCATTACACCACCGGGGTGACGGTAACGCGGCGGGTGGTGATTACCGACCGGGTATATTTCACCCCTAACGGTACCTATTTGTGCGCCAGGAGATTGTCTCCCGGGTCCCTGCAGGGGACCTATATTCAAGGTCTTAACAAAAGGTGGCCTGAAAGCCAAGCGTTCTCGTGTTTTTTCTCGAAAGTGAACAGTTCAGAGTCCACAGAACGTACAGTAGGAAAGGTCGAACGCCAGACCCTCCAAGTACAGTTCAGGACATAAACAAAGGCACAAAGTTCACGACACACAAACACATCCGTTGCTTGCGGGAAAAATGACACCCGAATATGTATTCACAGTACATACGCTTGTCGTTCACCTGCCTTCTGTTTAAATTTTGAAATACGCAGTTCCGTGGCTTCCCAGCTGCGGAGGGTGAATGACGATATGTGGATGTAAATATAATTTGACGTAAAATACCTGGTACAAGCTAACGCGCATACACCCCACGTCTAGCCATTGGAGAAAGTTCAAGCATCTGGTTGGGTCTGATGTTTTCTACGTGTGTTTTATTTCCCGAGAAGACGCGTGCTACGATAAAACGTTTTGTGAATTACGTGACTCCTTGACCCGTAATCGTCGTAATTGTTATTGGTGTGTTGAAGTACTTTTTTAGTTTATAAACTCCGGAGAGGCGGGAGTACTCGTCGTAGCCCATTATGTTGTGTCCTATATCATTCCTATATCATCAGTTTGGGTGGGGTATATACACCCTCAGAAAAAACACGGTGAACCTCGATCGCAGCATGCGTCAGGAATACATTCCAACAAACACTGGGCGTTATTCACGGCTCGAACGTCGGACGGTTAAATCTCCCATCACTTCTCAACCAATCGTTGCCATAACCGACTTCGTGTATAAGAGGTGCAGTTTCTACTCGGGCGATCGTGGTTTGTCAACCTTGCTTCGCGACAGCGACACACATCGCCCAAATGAGGGTTGAACATGGTGATGAAATGTTGCGGTGGCGGGTATATTAGGTCGGAACTATGCACAGCACCCCGCCCGATGGGTTTTATGCGGTCTGCCGTCTATAAATCGGTTACCTCGGATATTATGTTTGTCGTCGGCGGGAAACCATATGCGAGAGTGAGTTTCGTTAGCTGCAGGCCAAACCATTCGGAGGTACATTTTTCCGTGCTTCTCGACAGTTCACGCCAATATTATTTGCGGCGCTAAACACGTGCCCTTTTAGTGTATTTCGCAAAACACGTGCCCTTCTAGTGTAGTTCAATTTGAAAGTGATTGCCGTGTTTCTTATGACTCAGGGCGGAACAGGAATCGAAAAGGCTAGCACGACAGGAGAAACAAATACTACACTCATTGCTACACTGTGCCAAGCACATTGTGATCGTACGTTTTTTGTGTGTTGTTGTTTGCGTGCTGGATGGCATTTCAAGCCAACATGGCACACGCCTACTATAAAGGGTGTAGTGAGTCGGAAACACCTACATAATATGAGGCCTATATTCCTAACATTGGGAATCTCACGACTAGCGGCCTGCGTCAGCTGTCCGGTGGGGCTCGGCTGGATCCTGCAGGAGGGGCCGCACCTCCCCTGCACCTCGTGGTGCGGGCGTCGCGCAATGCGCAGCGGCCCACCGATTCGAAACTCTAGCAACAGGTGCTCTACCCTTGTACTGAGGTGCCCAACAAAACGCATAGAGAGTACTTCAGGTGGTCGTCACATCATCACATGCGTGAACAAAACATCACTATCGTGAAGGTATTACAAGGGAACGGGTAATGAGCAATGATATATGTGTTATGCAGAGTAACCCACAGCATCACACAACCAGTTTCGTGATGATTTGTGGTAATCGTTGTTGTTTTTAGTGGTAGTAACCCGTATCAGGATATTGCAACCGGCCCCGTTCCACTGCTTCGTCGGTCCTTATGGAAGCTGGCGATCTCTCGAGCATTCTGCCCGTTGTCTCCATCTCGTCCAGACTAAGCGCCGGCGACCCCATACGAAGACGGCATCACTGACCGCCATTGTTTGCTAGTCCTCGGCAACACAAGAACACCCGAACCACGCGAACGTCAGAAACCAGCAGCTACACGGGTTCCAACATGCTGTCCTCCCTACAACGACTTACACTTGACAAACGTACTGCAGGATGATAGTGCGCGGTTTGGTCCGATGGCGCTCCAAACTCGGATGAGGTTCGACGCACACACCCACACACGAAACCTTCCGCAAACGACGGCGAAACGTCCTGTACGAGCAGTGTTTGTTCATCTAGCTCCAAGCGAAAACGGTTTGCAGCGGCCTCTGTCGCAGGCAGCCGATTTGATCCTGTCTTCACTTTGCCTGTTCCACCTGCAACGCCCAACCACACGCGTTCATATGTATCAGTCGCCGGAAGCATTGGGTTGGTTTTGTGTTTAATTTTCTCGCAAGAGGAGCGTTACAGGAGTTGTCTTCAGTGCACGAACCTTTTTCCGCGCGAGCTCCAACGCGTGTTGTGTGTTGTCCGTGTCTTTGTGCCATGCCCCTAGAGTATGTATCCTTATTTTCAAGGCTCTCTCCAAGAGAGGTATTGCCTTGTTGTGCTTCCCCTGCCAATATGACACGAAGGAAGGCGACGTCAAACCTAGCACATAAATCCAATACATTAATTGAACAGTTCGAGTTTAACACCGGCTTGATCACTCTATACCAAGGATCGAGCATGAGCCTCCCGCTGGCCTGAAATGCGTTGCTTGGTGACAGTACCTCGAAACAAGGTTGAACATGTGTATTTAATCAACGCAGAAAACGCACGGCTTCCCGTGAGCGCTGCATACCGTGCGAGTCCGTCTACGTCTGGAACTAAGCGTAAACCATAATTTCGACACGAAATGGTCAACATCGTCTGGGTGACGATTGTGCTGACTCTCTCCACAGTTCAATAACGTCTCCAAAGCCTAAAAAAGAAACTAATTACCTAGAGTTAGGGTAACGCAACGCTCGATGGTCTAGAGCATATCAGCGGATGTACGATGAAGCTAAAGTATTTAGAGGAAATTACAGGCCACTTCCATTCCTCGCACCTACAGAAAAATTCTGGCAACCTTTAACGAACTATAACGAGACCGGGAGTTAAACTACAATGGTGATGAAAGCCGTTGGAATATATCGCTTGAGTACTTATGCGAAACCCGTATACTACACAGTATTCTGGGCGGCGGGGAAAAAAAGACTCTCACCCACGCTCCAAACAAATACGCCAGGTGGTTGAGCGTTATGGCCACTTCGTGGTGGTCAGGCCCCAGCGCCTTCTCCTTGATGTCGATAGCGCGGAGGTAGATAGCCTCCGCTTCCGCGTATTTACTCTGAACGGGACGCGGGCTTGTTCGTGAGTACCAGAGTGTTCTTCGGCAACGGGAACCAACAATAGGAACAAAGTCTATTGTTTGTCGTACGACCTTGCCTCGAGCGAAATATAAGTGATACCTAAGGACGAGTCTTCGTTCTACACTGGCAACTCAAACAGGGTACTGCGTGAGATAGAAACACATTATTTGTTCTTGAAGTGCTGATAAAGCAAAATGCATTTTACAGTATGCATTTTACAGTGTTTGCGCTCAGTGAATAGTGCGAGCGGCAAGGCTACTGCCCCAGAGATGTAATACCACCGGCGCAAGGAGTTTCGTACCTGCGCATGTACAAACGAAACACACTACACCGTGCAAGTATCGCCTTGAGGAGTTGTTTCCAGCAAAAAACTGGAACTCAAAACGATACGAGGGCACTCTCCGAGGCGGAGCCAGCAGTACAACAATAGCGGGGCTTGATCAGGTAGAAGCCATCCAACGTGTTTAGTACACGGGATCGGTTCAGCACTAAATATTGCACCGCACTATCTCTGCGTGGGGTGCTGGCAGTGGTGATGTGAACGGCACGCTTCGACATTACCTGACGCAAACAAACGGATCTCGTGAATTCTGCAGTGCCATGCTCCGAAATAACCTACATATATCCTAACTAGTTGTTCTTGGCATACGTAACCGTGTTAGTTTAAGCCTTGGAAGCCCTTGAGTAATACGCATTTCGGGGGTGTGAGGCAAAGCGTGTTCCGATAAAGGGGCCGGCCAACACTTCAGTTTCCCGGGCGATATGTAAATACCCTCAGTATCCTCAACAGCTCCGCTCAGCTGTGACAAATATATGTTTCGCAGCAATTGCTCGGAACAAAATAACAACGGTGCTCAGCTATGCATTCATCGAAACTATTTGCATCGAAACTATTTGTGACAAGCGAAAAACAGGGGGGAATGAGGTATCTCACTTGTGCTTGTAGAGCACCCGCCAGGTTGCTTAGAGATACCGCCGTGAATCGGTGGCCCGGCCCCACTGTCCTCTCATAAATACCGATGGACCGGACGTACAGAGCCTCGGCTTCCCCGTACTTGGCCTGCAGGCGACGACGACGTCAATGTAAGTACCAGCGCGCTATTCCGCGGCGGGAGCCACCAACACGGCCAATTACTTGGGTTAGGGTTATACATTTCCGGTATTGATTCAAGCTTGTGACAGCAATCACGTCGCACATACCACAAACATCGCGGTGGTGAGTCATACACGTATTGTGGCACCGGAAAGAACGCGCAGGATGTGAAATGGCGATGACTAAGGTACCACAGGAAACGTACTCCCCGAGGCGGAACTTGGACCACGAGCCCTGCTTGATCCGGTTCTGAACGCCCAACATGATCAGTACGTACCCATAGTTTATGTACTGAGTGTTGCACCGGACACCCTTTAGAAACTAATCTGGCGCTTGCTCAGGTCTGCGTGAACTTTTGTCGTACTGTTGTTCCTAGCTCCATTATACCTGGTATGCAACTGCCGGACACAAAACCCGCGGTCTTCCGGTATTTTGCTGTGCAATACTGTGAACAAATCACACCTTGTCCTCAAGTCCATTATTATCGGCATTACAAATCTGCGTCCATATTATCTGGCGTTCGATGACCAGTAAATGATTCATCACGGTAGATCGAATCGTAGGCCACCAATCATTTAATCGTTCTCGAGCAAGAAGGTACGATGGGCAAATGTCCATGGCAACACCACAGAGCTTCAACCAAACACACGTTTGGCAACCAAACTCCCTGAAACAAGACGACAGTCATCACCGTTAGCTTCGATAAGCCCCCATATCACAAGGCTTACGAGACGGCGGGAAAACATATTCCCTTGCCTGCGTCTCGTACATTAACGCCAGGCTGTTGAACGTTCGAGCCACTTCGTGGTGGTCAGGCCCAAGGGTTTTCTCCCCAATGTCCACAGCACGGAGGTATAGAGGCCCGGCTTCCGTGTTATTTCCCTGCAAGAGCAAATGGAATGTTGGTGAGTACCAGTGCTTGATTCGGCAACTGGATCCCACAAAGCGAGCGAGAACCTAGAGTGTTTGCGGTTATCCCGCCGATACAGTAGTTGAATTTCTTCGCACCAATGTTGAGGACGAGGCTTTTTGCTATATACCCTTTTTAAACAGGGTGATCACATTGGTGGGCGCAGACGGTTAACTTGTGAAAAGGCCGTGTCCACAGGGCAACAGGCAGTTTGATTTCTGCTTTGTACTAGTGTTGGCGCTCGATGGATACCTTGAGAGGCAATGCGCCTTCTACAGTCAGCCAATACCACGGGTTCGAGGTGATACAGGCTGTTCATGTGCATACGAAGTTGCTTATGTCGTACCATCATCACCAATGTGGATGTTGTTTAGCGAATTGTCGCCCTTGGACTAATGCGAAGGCTGTGCACGCTGGTCGATTCCGACAGTAGCACTGGAGTAGCACTCGTCGGTGCGGAGTTGGCACCATGAGCCTAGTTAGATCTGGTTTAGCCGCTTAAGGTGTTCGGATATAATGCATAGTTGCTGAGCTAGAATGCATATTTGCTGAGATGACCATTGACTAATGCACTGGACGCCCACTAGAAAGAAAAGTATTACATGTATTCTGTTGTGTTCGGAGTCACATTGGATTGTTTCTGTTGGCGGCTCAACTGTGTACCATTTCAGGAAATACGACTCACACCCTACAGGTATTCTGCCGAGGAGAATACCCTGGTGAATGATTGATAAGTTGTCTATACAATTGATGGTTGTTGACATTCATATCGCCGTTTTCGAAACGTAGATAACTCGTCGAAGGGTAAGTATTTATTTGGCGCATCGCGAATTAAGTCGGCCACCAAACACTCCAGTGACCTTTAAACATATATGGGTATTACCAGTTGTCCTTACCAACCCCACAGAATTTGATCTAAACGAAAACCTCACAAACACATCCTCGTACACTGTTCACCCACTCCCACGTCTGATTCTAAACAGATCGCATACGGCACGATATAGAAGAGGGCGACCCTCACCTGCTCCCTGAACAAATCCGCAAGCCCGCAGAGGGTTCTAGCTGTAGACGGGTGGTTAGGCCCCAGCGTTTTCTCTTTTATATCCAGAGTTCGTTGAAAGAGAGGCTCGGCTCTCGCGTACTTGCCCTACAGGAGATGAGGCATTGGTGGTGAGCACCAGTGTTTGTAGTCAACGGGAATATGCAAACGAAAAACAGAGTCACCTCATTGGTACCATTTTAGGTGGGTATCTGCTACGTGTAGCACCGGAAGTACTCTGCGGCCTGTATATGCCGTATGCGCTGATCGAGGCATACAAAAGTAATGGGAGATCACTTTCCGAGACAGAGCTTGCACCACGACTCCCGCTCGATCTAGTCCAAGCTGCCAACGTGTCTAGTACGTCACATAACTGAACATCGCTCAGGGCGCGCCTTACCGAGGGAGTTCTCATCAGTTCTGGTATATGCCACATCACGTCGGGTTGCAGTGGTCGACGGAGCCACGATTCTGCAGGTGATGGACACGGATTCCACGGTCGTCGTGCGTTCTGGTGTGTAAACTTTCAACACAGCAACTACCGTAAATATAATCCCAGCACTTGTGCTTGATATCCTCACGTGCTCTAATTTGAACCCTTGGAGGCACTCAAAGCTATGCATTTCACGGGGCGTGAGGTGAGAGTGCTTCCTTAAAGGGGCCGGCATACACTCCAGTAACAATGCGTGTAATGCGTGTATCAAGGATATCCGCAGTGTCCTTAACTGTCCATATAGCTGCAAACCTAACCCCTTTCGCGACAAACGTCGCAAAACGCATCACTTTTTTTTTGTGTGCTTTCATGAAGCCAACATGTCACAACACATAGACCGGACGTAATGCGGGTTCTCGCCTGTGCCTGAAATAGTTCCGCCAAGTTGTTCAGAGATGCTGCAGTGGACGGGTGGTCGGGCCCCACTGTCTTCTCCTTAATATCGATAGATCGTAAACAGAGACGCTCGGCTTCCTCAAACTTACCCTGCAGGAGGCAGAGGCTTGTTTGTGAATTACAGCGTGATCCTACAATTGAAGAGCCTTGGTTGCGTGCGATCGAAACCACGAGTATTGTTCGATTACCCACGTGTTATGATCGTGCTTTGCAATTACTCGTCAAATTGAGCAGTCTTGTTCCGGTATTCAAAGTCGACGTGGTGTGTGAGAGGCATAACGTGACCACCAGAACCCACGACCACCGGCGCAAGGTTATCGTATTGATGTCAACACCAGTGTTTTCACGTGTAAACAAACACCCTTTATGATATCATCACCGCTATGCAATCTTGGTTGCTTCAGCGTGTTTCACCGATAGCAATACGCGGGGTGTAACACTAGCGAGCACGCCCAGTGAAACGCGGGAATCACTATTAACGGCGCTGATTGCTGCCTATTGTATTTATCGCACGGCCATTGGTTGTGTACTGAGCATTGAACCGGATCCTCTCTGCCGGGTAGCTGTCACTTGTTTTCCTCTGTGCTACTCACGTCGCATTGATGCTGTTGTCAGCTGTGTTCCCTAACGTTTGTGTCAACATATGAACGGTTCTCGTGTACATTGCGGTGCGAATACCGTTACAAAATGACTGATATCTTCTTGCAGCCATGGGTATCGGGCGAAGCTAAAATTGTTGGTCAGACACCACTGCTAATTTGTGAGTGAGAATCGGGTATCCTCCATTGCCATCGTCACCCCCACTCTGCTTAAAGCCAATAAAAGCATACCCTCAAATCTGACCTGGCCTCCTTTCTTGCGTCTGCTTTCAACGATATATCTTACTATAGGAGGGAGACAGACCGTGGGGGGGTGGTGACTCTCACTTGTGCCGTCAACACGTGGGCCAGGTTGTTGCATGATCTTGATATCGGTCGGCGAAAAGGATTACTCCCCGTTTCCTGAATCTCGATGGCGCGAAAATGTAGAGCCTCGGCTTCCACGTACTTGCTCTGCAGGGAAAAAGGGGCTTCTTTGTGAATATAAATGTCCACAGCCTGGTTCCGGTGTTGACGCTCGAAGGGGAGCATGCTAGGCATAAAACCGCGATAATCCATTCACTACTGCCTGTGCGACGTGAAACATAAACGAAAAGCACTACGTTGTACCATCACCGCCATGTTACGTGGCTTCCTACAACGTGTGCCACCGGAAACAGTGCGCGGGCTGTAAAACCACCTTAAAGATAATTGATTAGCCGGTGCGCAGCTTGAACCAACAGCACCACTTGACCTGAATCCTGCTGCCTCGTTTGGTTTCGGTACGTACGCATCGTCCGTGCCGTACGTGTTACACTGGATGCTCTGTGCAGGACGAGCGTTGTTTTTCCCTTGTGCGTCTTCGCATCTAATTGTTTGTGTTGACGGCTGCATTTGTTTCAAGTTCGCGTAAACTAGATCCCCGACCCTTGGGTTATTACTGTGTCAACCTTCGACTCAACGATTGTATATATTTTGGTCCATTATCGTATCCGATACCTACGAACTTCGTTCGAAGGTCAGACTTTGTTAACTCCATGCACAGACTATTCCCTGAAGGGGTGAGCAAGTACCCCAGCGTTCTTGGGTAAAACTGGGATATTGGATATACCCTGATGTATCTTTAAAAGCCTGAATTAGTTGCAACCGAATAGGCTGGCAAATGTCTCAATCACTGACGACGCCCCTTACCTCTGTTAGTAACAAGTTCGCGAACAACACCGCGTATATAGAAAGGAAATACGACGCTCACCTGTGCCTGAAACAACGTCGCCAGGTTAGTGAGCGTTTGTGACGTAGATGGATGGTCCGGCCCTAGCGTCTTCTCTTGAATGCTAATAGCGCGGAGGAAGATCTGCTCGGCGTCTGCGTACTTACCCTGCAGGGGACGGGAGCTTGTTTGTAACCACCAGTGTGTTCTTCAACAACGGCCGCCATTCATGCGAGCAGTATCATACAATGGTCAATTTGTAACACCGTTCGTACGTAAAGTTAAGAGGGTTCGTGTTTCGCTTGCCTTTAAAACTTCGTAGTTAAGTGGGAGGGGCAATATACACCCTGTTGTTCCCTAGCGGTCGACTACGCTCCAAGTAGTTTGTGTCCAGCCTGGAAGACCTTGTTTAGGAGCTGACGCTCGATGGAGAGTGTGAGTTTTGCACAGCTGCCACAGACATCTACCCGCACGCAGGTATACAGGCTGTACGGGTGCAAGTGCATAGCACTATGCAGTGCCATTGTCACCATGGGCGTAAGAATGACGCGTGTGTCGAGGCTGTGTCTCTGTGAAGAGAAATGGCAAATGTGGCACCAAAATGTCTGTGAAGATCACTTGTGAAGAAGAAAAGTCATGGTTTGAAAGAGCGCTAAGGTGTCCATATTGAAAAGACGATAGATGGGAGAGATGAAGATAAATGGATAAGCAGGAGAGAAGAGAGAAGCGTGAGAGTAGTGTGGAGTGGCGTGACGAAAGTGGGAGATGCCGGCACCTGATCATCTCGGTACAATGTCTATGCTACGGACAGGTTCACTCTATCGCAGTCCGTACTGTCCCCTGCAATGCTCCTTACAACTTTATAGCAACGTTCTAGCGACGTTCTCAGCATCGTTCCTGATGGGGGTGCTTTCGACATACAATAAAGCGTACTACGAGTAAGACACGTGTAAGACGAACTCGTAGTTTATCCGCATAATCTATTTACCCGAATATCTCAACTAAGACACTCATATACTTGTATCCGTGTGTAGCGACTGTACAACACACTAGCTACATATAAATCTCAACGTCTATATCCTAACTGGTCGCGGTTTGTTTCCTGCAAAGTCTAATCGACGCGTGCTGCGAGAGGGGCTCAACATTTTTTATTAATTAGCTTCTGAATGACGGGGCTCCTAAATCCAAATCGATGAAACATCGTTCTTGTGTTTTGCAAACATATTGTGTGTATGCCTATGTAGGCCATATAGGATTGTCCCTCAGGTGTTGCTTTTAGGTTTTCTGAAAATAATGTTTTTACTTCCTAGTGTTATAGAGATCCTGGTCTGAGGAGCTTTACATCAATCACGGGCGGAACTCAACCGTATAATGTGTCGACACCAGAAACAATGTAGGGGCTGTGGGACGAGAGTGCGCACAGCAGTAGCACTCACCGAGCACTGTACGAGGGAAAGGTGATGCCATGACCTTCTCGATGATTTGGTTTGAGCCGCCGAATTGTTTTAGTTCACGCGCATTGTTTCAGTGATAAGCATTGCATTGCACTCCTTGCCCTTTCTCTGTACGAATTCACGTCGCAAAACCGCCGCTAGCGAGCGCATCGCCTGAAGTCGGCGAACAAACCCCCAACTGTCTCGTGTATTTTTCTGGGAAATATTCCGAAGTAACCGGTCTACTCATGAAATAATTGTTCGTCGTATTTTCAGTTCGGTCTCTGGACCTCTGGAAACCTTCGTGGGATATGTACGCCAGCGGGGGTGGAGCGACAAGTCTTGCCATATAAGGGGTAACAAACACTCCAATATTCTCGAGAGAAAAGAGGAAATCACCGATACAGCTTAGCCCCTTTGGGACCCCGAGATCTCGACCGAGTCCATGACATATTTGGTGGTATCTACCGCGTACGAGCAGCGCGATCGTCCAGCACTACGAGTGGAGTCATGTAGCGCCCGTGCCCGTACGACGCCTTGCGTCGTATCCCGAACAACTAAATTGTGTACCCTCTCCATCACGTAGTGGATGCTGCTGTAATCGTCACTTTTCACCGTCACTTATCCCCTCTGAAGAGGGATAAGCAAATTGCCACTGCGCTCACCTGCGCCTGAAATAGTTGCGCCAAGCTGTCTAAAGCAGCCGCCGTAGACAGGTGGCCAGTCCCCAGCACGGTTTCTGCAACGGCGATCGCTCGGAGGTAGAGAGGCTCGGCTTCCGCGTACTTTCCCTGCAGGGAAAACGAGGTTGGTTTTGAGTGTCTCAGTGGGTTCTTCGAATACAGGAGTCAAACATACGAACGAGATCGTAGCATGGATACACTCGTCTCGTTATTGCTGGACGTTCATAACACTAGCCACATCCGAAGCACCAGTAGTCATGTTTCCACACTGAGTGATTAAATAGGGGGCGACAGAAGAAACGTTGCTTCTTCTCTCACAATGTTGCAAGCAAAGCAAGAAACTGTTGCTCCGCTTGAATTGCCTCATTACGGTGTTGTCGCTCGGCGAGGAGGGCGACCTAAGAAGCTGGCACAAACCCCTGCCATCGGCGAATCAATTAGACGACCAGGCTATGCACGTGCAAGTTAATAGCACTACCCATGTCGGCCGTCGCATAATACTGAGGTATTTACTGCAAAGGGGAGCACCGCAACGACGCGCGGGCTGTAAAACATCGAGGAATACGAACATAAAACATTCGGGAACGACCATTGTCCCGGCAGGAGCAGTTGTCGTTGCCGTATGCACCCCTGTCTGAAACTCTGGACGTGGTTACAGGTTCCGTAGTCGGTCACCGCTGCCCGCACAGTAGAACAACAAACCATCGCAAGCAAAACGTGTCTTGCAGAACGATGACGGTGGCCACTTTAGTGCTTTCGATAAGCTTGCGTACCCGATAAAACGGTTATGACAGGTGAATCACGAATGTTGTCTGCCTGCCTGCAACAAACGTGTCCAGATGCCATGTGTCCGAGCCTACTTAGTATGGCCCAGCTGTGTGTGCGTTTTGTGACTGGGTTGTACCCGTACCTACTAGGCAATGCGGCAAATTACGAGGTAATGGTGACTGGTGTTAGGGCCCCAGTGTATACCGGTACAGCAGTATTTATAGATATATCAGGAACAAATGGCAAACCAATCGTCAGATATATCGCAGTAGTGTATCTTGGATGAAGAGTGGAAAATATGCCAAAACGGAGAGGGTATTAGAGGACTTGAGGTGGTTGTGAGCTTGCCCCTACGGCAGGTAAGGTGCAAGCCTCAATGCACGCATGCAGACATACGGGAACTGGGTATAGGTGCGTCGGCCACCACCAAGTTTCACATACGCTGTCACCCATTCAAGCTTGCGTATGCACGACCAACAACAACCTCCCACGAAGCGTGCTGATGATGACGTTCTCACTTAACCTCCTGTCTCTTAAACCTAGCCGGTGGTTATCGCGTTTTCGTTGACCCCATCGACAGACTGACAGACAGGTAGTGGAAACGTGTTTCAGGCTATTCTACATCGAGAATCCTGTCTCCTCAGGACACCTACAGTTACGAGTAGGCAGGTGACACCCAATCTCAATTCGGTAACAAAACAACTGTCACTATATTGTAGATGTCTTCATAACGCAAGGTACACTTTGCATGAAACAACACGCAAAGAAATTACCCTGCGACATTAGGCTTGCACAGCCAACCCTCGATAAAAACAACCTCACAACGTTGCATCCACTTGAGGCAATATACGCAGACATCACGTGTGTATGTTACAAACCGCAGGGGCAAACACTCCACTAAGGGAGCCCCAAAGTACTGCCCGAGATGTGCAGGTGCAACGTCACATGCAATACGTCAATCTATGTTTTGGTACAAACCGCACAGGACGAGTTTCCCAAAATAAGATTGCCTTTTTTGTCCCAGACTACAATCGGCCTAGTGCATGCACCAACCTGGAGCGCAAACAAGTTTCCCAAAGTCCAGTGGATATACACCGCATCGCTCGATTCCTCTGCCGCCAAGACGTGCAAGCTGGCACGATATGCTTCAACCTGCAGCAGAGGATTGTCGGACAGCTCCTCCGCCGACCGCCACAGCACCATCAGGGTGTAAAAGCCTGTCGTGGTAGAGCTCTCATCAGCGTATCCCCGGACCACGTCAAGCCTGCTCAGGTACCGCGCTTGACACTTGGTGGACAACTCCAACATAGCCGGTTTTACTCGATCTCTTGCAAAGTCCAGGAGTAGGTCGTGCATGCGGTACCCCTCGCCGTCAACCGCCTGCAATAGGGACCTGCTCATCAGACCTTGCGCTTCATCGCGGGTTTCTAGGACGTCCTGTTCAATGGATGGGGGATTCACCAACCAGAGATAATGTGAAACGGAACAGGGAGAGTCGAATACAGCAGTAAATTCAGTTGGACAAATCCGAAGTTGGAAAGGGCATTGGTCGGTCACCGTTTTATCTCGCCCCTTCACACTTTGTCTATGTTGCCTATCACGATCGTAGGTCGGTATTTTGGCTCGCTTGGTGTATGAACAGCCAACACAGGCATACATTGGTTTGTTTTATTGATTAATGAAGCTATCACGGCGCGCCGCGAAGATGTCAGGCCCACGTCGAGATCGCCTGTAGTTTTTTGGCGTACGAGCATGGGCCCGATAGGCACTAGGGAGAGTCGGCCTCAGTACCAGAGATGGTCAGCACCGCAGCTAGAACAAGTGGAAACCGTGGAGCTGCGTCCCAAGCACACGCTAACACGGCCCCGCCAAAGGGAACACTGGTTTAGGTATATTACCTGGTAATGTATCATGGGACTGTTGTGAGCACGATCCGAACGCGTGGACATCGTAAGCCACAGGAACACAGACGCTTCCGATAACAATCATGGCTTTCAGGGACCTTCTGAGCGGTGCCAGTGCTAAGCTTCTCCGGGGAGCCGCCTAGCGAGGTATTAAGCTTCTGCTCGGTGCCACCCAGTTCGCTCGGATGGTGGCTGTACCATAACAAAACACCAGACGTCAGCATGCGCTTGAGTTGGTACCGTTCAGAATAACACGCTGTCACAAGAACGACACGCTGTCACAAGAACGACACCCAGTCGGATAGTAACACGCAAACAATATTCGAAGTGTGTTCCACGCCAACACTGACGTTCTGCGATTGCCTTTCCTATCCCCTTGAGGCAGCCTACGGCTTACGCATAATATTATATCGCGTAACCAGAGCATGACGAAGCTTTCAGCTGAAGCCCGCCCTGGAGTGTTGAGGCTTAACTTCTTGGCGCGCCCCTCGCTTACCCACTTGGTTACAATCGTGTTCGGGGAGTAATCCCCTAAACAGAGCGCGGCGTAAGCACCCCCGACCCTGCTGATCAAGAGCTTCGCCGGCCATTGTGGACTGTTGTTTAGAAAGCTGGTCCTCGTAGCAATCGGGTGAATGATTTTGGCTATTTATGTATGTCTGCGCACCCGGAAACACACATCCTAGTACAGTAAAGACAATCTACCTTAAATCAGCCGGTGTCGTTCTGTGCAGAATATGGTAAATTCTGTCCCAGATCTTCGAATATAAGATCACGGGGGATCCAAATCAACACCAAGCAGACATTAAAGTTGATATTGTGCTACGCCGCCTTAGACCGACACCACAAGTTTCACCCACTCGCGTTTGAGCACCCAGGAATCGCAAGCACACCTCAACTTCCCAGAGATTCAGAAGCATATCCTCGGGCGCGACAGCGCCCTTGGGTATCACGGCCATCTTCAAGAAAACAGTTTTCTGTCTAGCCCCTAGCTTGCCAAAGCTAGCATCCAACACTCGATAGAGTGTCTTGTTCGTCCCGTCGTCTGCCAGTAGCAGGTCCTCCTTGTGTTGGAGGTCCTCGTGAAGTTGTTTCCACGCTTGCACCGAAGAACCGCGGCCGTTCGCAACGGGCATCGATCCGGCGATCGCTAGCGCCAAGGGTAAAAGTCCGCAATCGCGTGCCACCTGGACAAATGAAGGACGCGGACAATACGGAACGCGAACGCTGATGGATTCATGGACTTGACGTCGTGCTGTCTGTTGTGAAAGGTAAACAACCTACGTAGAAAAGTAGTTTACCGTGCTGTTTGCGGCCCACCTCAGTCGTAGTTACTGACATACGGACAGGCGGGCGGCAATCTATCTGTATCTGCATAGAGTGATATATATATATATATATTGTCGTACGCTTAGATGATAACCAATTATAGCGCCCCGTACATTACAACTAAGCCAAAAAACGAGACAGCCACCGGATTGAAGGCTAGGAGTCGACAACCAATACTAGTGGCAATCACACTGCTACGACCTGCTGTGAGGTACAGAAGTATGCCACGCTCTTGCCACTTTTGCCACACCAGGAACTCGTCGACGGTTACAACGATGCTGCTAGCTAGTCTTCCCACTGCTTATCAACAGCACTTCATTCAATCGCCTTACAACACTGGACTATATATCCTACCAAGCCAGACAACGACAAATGTCACCTGCTTCACTGCTGCCTGAATATCCAGGCCGGGTGACCCGACGCTTCCACTCGCGCGCCTCAGCAGCATCACCGCCTCTTCTTCCGTCATGTCCCCTACATCGGTGCGCGTTCGTCCAGGAACCCCGACCACTGATTCGTCGCGGGTGGTAACGAGCAGCACAAACCCCGTGGGCAGAACTGTATCGACAACTGTGCGCTCCCATACATCGTCCAGCACGACAAGGCGAGGCAAACTTCTCGTCCCGACTGCGGTCAAGTGCTGGACGACCGCGGACAAGCTGTTGAACCCGTCTGATGGTGTCCCATGTGGAGTGTCTGTGGGTGCGGCTCCCACCTCTCTTGCCAGCCCCTGAAGGAGGGCATGTAGTTGATTATTACCGCCTTGCCCAACCGTGATCCAGAAGATACCCTGTCTAAAGTGCTTCCGAATATCCTCGTGTCTAACCACAGACGACGCTAGAACCGTCTTGCCCCCTCCACCCATGCCAAGAAGCATGTGGGGGCGTCTGCCAGCACCAGAAGTTGTGAGAGCACTAACAATCTCTTCCACCATACACGTTCGCTCCACGTGGCTACCAGGCAGTGATAGTGCACCGATGGGAACAGGTGCCATAGGCTCTAAGCTTGGCGGTAGGAGCCGTCGTTGCACACCACGTGCTTCCAAAGTGGCGAGCACCCCGAGGTCGGCCCAGATCGTGCGGAGTTTGGCGTCGAAACTGGCTATATCGGCGGAGTCCTTCCGATGGAAAAGTAGCGATAAGCTCTTGTGCCTGGTCGCCAGCGTGTTAGCACGCTTTGCCAAGCGATTGGCCGTGGTTTCGAAGGCTTGCATACATTTGCAAACTCGTATGTCAGACAGGGCGTCCGCGTCCGCTGCCTTGCCAAGCTTGATGAAGACACCAATGATAAAGGCGCACCAGGAAATTAATTCGGCCAGCTTATTCTCGGACTCAGCTGCTCCCCCAGCAGCCTCGACGATAGCCTTGAAAGCTCGCGTAATGGGTATGAGAGGTCCTACGCTCGCGATGTCGATCATGCCGATGGCCGACGTAGCCATCCACTCTAGCGCGTCTTTGACGACAACCGGGCAGTTTTCCCACTCACCGAGGGCGTCCGATCCGACTAGCAGAAATGCAGGCCAAGGCTTCTTCGCTAAGAGAAACCTCTCGACTTCCGCAAGTTTCTGCAAGATGAGGCAACATCAAACTAAATCAGTGTGGGAAGTGAGGAGAACGCGCGTCTCGAAACCGCAGCAATAAGTAGCAATTCCAAAACGTCAAGACGCGACGGTAGTATTTTTCATCTCAAGCTACAAAATAAATTATTTCCTACAAATTCACAGCGCGGGACGTGAAAGGCTCTGTCCCCCCTCTTGAAATACCACAGGAACGGGAACCGCTGTAGCAGCCGTGGCTAACTAGTACTCTACTAACTTAAGCTAGCGCTATACACCCAATTGAACAGAGACGGGGGGGGGCGGGGGGGGGTGGACAAGATGCATACCGTAGTCCAACAAAATAACCCTGAATCATACCTCTGCCGTGGTGGGTTGGGCATGTCTTCCGGCTTGCGCGCCTCCCCCGCTGGACGGTGCGCGAGTTGCCATATTTCTGCCAGATTTACCGATGGATCACCTGGTGTCTTCACTATCGGTGGATACCGGCGTCACAGAGTAACGGGGGAGTGAACAACAGCAAGAGACAGAAGCCTTGGTAGGTGAGATACTGGCGAAGCACGTTTGAATAATGCTCGGATACATGATGCATTTAGCAGTTCAAGTGGCGACCTAAGAAAATTCGTATCACATCTTTGTACTACCGGTACAAAAACTGCCTCGGCTACCAGGGAGGTGATTTTGTTATGCTTCGATTGTCTGTTATTTCCTTTCGTTCTGATGATTATTCTGTCTAAGTTTTGTGATTAATATTTTAGAATATATTTTATATTACCTGTCACATGTCTTTTGGGCAACGTATGACACTTTCTTTGCAACGTTTTTTCAAGGGCAATAACCAAAAACGGGTACACCCGCACCGGTTGAAGTATAAAACGGGTACATCACGGAGCCGAGTCAAAACACCACATCCCACGAGCCATCACGGGATAGATTGGCCAACGGCATGTCGTGCCCGTTTGTGGGGGGTAGCGACAACCAGGCACACTTGTCGGCGCCTAATTATACACTTTTAAAAGTGTCCAGATTATGTTGGGAGGGCTCACGTTCGGTTGGGATCGGGATCAGGGTCAGGGGTCAATGGTGTTTAGAGGCGGAGCGTTCTCGCGGCAAGCATCTGTGTTTTACTTGGTCTCAGCGTGTACAGTACCTGAAATACACCCTACCTATACTACAGAAGCAGTCGTACTACAGTAAACATACATCTGATGGTATCATACGTACATATTACAAGGTTCCCCTTCAGGATGTTGGTCACTTGAAATCCCGGGGGTGTCTCAAGTTGAAAATAGATCGCACATGCTTCGTACTTCCCTCTTTGGACCCTTTTTAGAGCAAACTTGTGTGGCATAGACTCCTGTATAGTGTAAAGGGAAAAGTAGTAGAGAGTACAATTCCTTATACAAAAAAAATACATGTCACCAGATGATACCAGGTATCATATCTGAGGTACAGTGGGCTCCCGGTTTTAAGAAGCTTCAATTTGATGTCCGGGCTCAATGACTTATTTTGTTTCCGACGTCGATCTAACTGTTTTGTGTAGGTTTCACAGCCGATCCCACAGTGGTGAGCTGTGTTTTTTTACCGAATGTTTCTATCGTTAGTGCCAATCTGGGCTCATTTTTCTCGACACGTTATTTCTTAACTGCAGGCACCTATTCTACTATTAACACCGTACTTGTGTTGAATGGTGGTTTGTTGTATTGAGTAGATTCACGAAGAACAACTAGTGAATCTTTACGCCATTCAGCGTTTTAACCTTAAAAAATCGAAATAAATCACGATCTGCGTCTTTTGTTTGGCGTGACTTTACTCGTACTGTATTATATTACATGTTTGCAGTAAATGCGCCTGATAAGTGTACTTCGTGTATAATCCACGCAACCCAACGGGATATCCAAAGACCAGATATGAGGGCATACAGCTGACTCTGTCTCCAACACCGATTGCGAACAGCAAGCGGTTCCCCAAAGCAACCGCTGGGCGCTGGCGAACGAGAACATTGCGGCCTCGAAACCTCGAGGAGGAGGCGGCACGTCTCAAACAAAACGAAGCAAAGTATCCAGAGAATCCGGGCGTAGGCCGGGCATACGACCTGTGAGCTTGGCATCTCGCCAGCAAGGCCAAAACGGCGGCGCGGGAGATTGAAATATCACAGCCTATGTCGTCATTCGGTCGGTGACTTCAAAACGTATCACGGGCCTGGCCCGGCCCGGCCCACTCGCGCACCACTCGCAAAGATTCTTGGATTAAATGTCACAACTCGTGAGTTTCGTTTTCTGTTCGTTATAGATGACGCTGAGTGAGCAGGCCCTCGTAGGATACTGCTACAGTAGCACATATCACGTATCACACAGAGTACATAGAGGGAAAAATTGTTCAGTACGAAGACTAAACACACAGAGCACACCCAGAGTACACACCTACAACAGAAAAGTGCCTGCACACAGAACAGTACCGACAGCATAGCACAGAGCACATACAATACACAATACACAACGAGTGAGTACACAGAGCACACACAGCAGTGAGATCTAGCTGTTGTGATGTAGAGCAGAGTACCCTGGTGCGCGTTCAGTTGCCGAGTACTCGTCTAAGGGTACCCGTCGATCAGCTGGTTACCCAGGTGCCCGGAGCCCAAACTCTCGCGAGTGTAAAGTGTTACACTCGTATCATACTCGTGACGGGTATTAGCTGTTTTGCCGTTTTCAACCGCTGCTGTACTGCGCGATCAGAGGGGGAGTTTTTGCTGGAATAGAGTACATCAAACATACCCAAACCGACACGCCCATACAACGAAATACAGAAACAGCGGTATACTATAGTTTGTACATACAGTAGCTGTCACAACAACTACACCTGCTAGACCCCCTGCTAGCTGTGTGGTACGGATCTTGCGCGCGCATACTGGACACCACAGCCGTCACAAAGACAACAATCTGAGCAGCGGCTACTACTGCGTGTTACACAGCTTCTTCTGCTGTACTGCTGTGCTGTTCGATAAGTGGCGCCTTGGTTGCTTTGTAGTTTGAAGTCTAGACATGCACCCATAACATTCAGCAGTACTCGTACGTAGTAGTACAGTACTACAGTACTGCTGTACGTACCAAAAGATTCGTCCGCACCTTGATCGGCCTATCGTTGTACGTAGATAGACTTACATGTATTATGATATGCATGCATACGTACTCATCGTAGATCTGTGTATGTATGTACTCAACGTAGATTGAAAAATGTTTGGACCAAATTTGCAGATTTGTATAAAATGCGCATGTACACAGCCCAGAGAGAGGGCAAACGCATGCAACGTGTTATCAACTACTGCTGCAGGACGCTTTGTGTGTGCCTCGTTCAATGTCAAGTCGGTGTGGTCCCTATTCTTGATTCGTGCGTGGTGCGTGTGCTGTGTGTGTTCCGTTCATGCGGTGGGTCAAGAACGGAAACAAAAAAACAGTCGTATGGCAGGTTTTGCATGATAGTTGCGAGGCGGTGTCAAGTCGGAATGTCTCCCCTGAGTTTTTTGCCACAATTCGCGACTTTGAAGGCCCAGAGCACGCCCCACGGGGCTCGGCCGGCACCCGCATTTGCGCCGTGGTGTACACGCGGCCCCCCTGCGTGCCCCGCAGCCGATAGCGCGAGAAAAGAACCGCGGCCGGAGGAGAAAAGTGAAAGTATTCCGGGAAAATGTCCATTTGGTACCTATACATACAAGGCTCCCCTTCGGGGAGTGGGGTGTTCCCCGCGGGGTGACGCAAGCTCGCACGTCCACGGAAAAACCGACCTATCGCCATCCACTGTAATTGTAGAAAGAGGGGTAAACGAATAATCACCTTTTAGCGATTATCGTATAGTAAAACGGTTTTTGCTAACGTACGCATATTTTAAATTTATAATCTAAGATGCGTTATACCACATAAAAAAACATGTTGTTTTTATCACGAACCGCGATGTCAAATTTTCTTGAGTTCGCGGAAACTTGTCATTCTCATAGTTTGTGAAACAATATCACGATCGGCGAAACTGTCAAGTTGTTTTTCGTGACATGTTTTGTGCGGTAGATATGGCGGTGTGTACCACAGCGAGCAGTATGTCGTTCTCGTATACGAACAGCAAACGGCAGAAAAAATACAATCGCATTTCGTCCAGCAAATACAGTACTAGTATACAGTAGCAGCAAGGAGTACAGCAAGCAGTAGCAAAGCAGTAGCAGCGGGCAGTGTAGCAAGTAACAGCAACACAAGCGGAGCTACTAATTGTAGTATCTACGTACCTACAGCAAGCAGCAGCACCACCAACTACTGCTGCGACACGGCAGCTAACGTTCAGCAGTAGCAGCAGCACACTTCTGCTTCATTCAGCGCACAGCAAAGCGGTACAGCTACGAGTAGCAGCTGAAGCTACTTAAATACTACTCGTCGTGGTATAGCGTACATTTCCCGCCGTCCAAGCGAAATAAACACAAGGCTCTTGTGGTGTATTCGTACATCATATAAAAATGCATCATTGTGGTATGCCAGAGCGGGGCCGGTATATAGCGGACGAAAACAAATAGCAGTACGTATGTTGGGGCAGATGGGTACGTACTATAGGTGCAAGAGGTTGTTCCACTATGAAAAGTATCCTATCCGGTCGCCGGCATCTATGCGTAGCCCTTGTATCATAGCGGCCTAACAAAAGTAGGGAAAACAGTGGGGGCAGCACAGCAGTAGTCCCCGTCCACAGACATGACAGGACTCAACCGCGTACCAACCCACCCACCAGAGCATCCACCCACCCACACATCACGTGCTCTAACAGTACAGCAATACAGTAGTACGTACTGTAGGTGGGGAGCAGTGCTGTTGTATTGTACTGGCGGGCAAAGGTAATACGTAGAAAACAAACCAGGGACAGAGCAGACACGACAGCACTCAACCACGTACGAACCCACCCACCCAAACACCCACCCACCAACTCACCCACACACCATGTGCTGCAGCAGTACAGCAGTACGTAAGTGGGGATCAAACCTTCGATCGATCGCACAACAGGAGGAGGAGTAAGAGTACTACAGGCCGCAAGCAGCCGAAAGAAGCAGCAGCACTCTGCAGTAGTAGTAGTACTCACTTTGAGTATCGTATTGCGGCTGCTAGCTGTTGTTTCATGCCTGATACGTATGATATATCGTACTCATCGAGGACGTACTGCAGTGCACACCTTTTACCTGGTATATACGTTGATACGTACCAACCTGGCTGGCAATGCTACGACTGTCTGGATATTGACACATACACCAAACGGTGCTTACATTTCCGGACAAGTTATAACAGACTCCATGAGGTGAGCTCGTTCTTTTTGTTCAAGCGCGATCAGGATCTACCTGTGAGCTTGGCATCTCGCCAGCAAGGCCAAAACGGCGGCGCGGGAGATTGAAATATCACAGCCTATGTCGTCATTCGGTCGGTGACTTCAAAACGTATCACGGGCCCGGCCCGGCCCGGCCCACTCGCGCACCACTCGCAAAGATTCTTGAATTAAATGTCACAACTCGTGAGTTTCGTTTTCTGTTCGTTATGGATGACGCTGAGTGAGCAGGCCCTCGTAGGATACTGCTACAGCAGCACATATCACATATCACACAGAGTACATAGAGGGCAAAATTGTTCAGTACGAAGACTAAACACACAGAGCACACCCAGAGTACACACATACAACATAAAAAGTGCCTGCACACAGAACAGTACCGACAGCATAGCACAGAGCACATACAATACACAATACACAACGAGTGAGCACACAGAGCACACACAGCAGTGAGATCTAGCTGTTGTGATGTAGAGCAGAGTACCCTGGTGCGCGTTCAGTTGCCGAGTACTCTGTCTAAGGGTACCCATCGATCAGCTGGTTACCCAGGTGCCCGGAGCCCAAACTCTCGCGAGTATAAAGTGTTACACTCGTATCATACTCGTGACGGGTATTAGCTGTTTTGCCGTTTTCAACCGCTGCTGTACTGCGCGATCAGAGGGGGAGTTTTTGCTGGAATAGAATACATCAAACATACCCAAACCGACACGCCCATACAAAGAAAGACAGAAACACCGGTATACTATAGTTTGTACATACAGTAGCTGTCACAACAACTACACCTGCTAGACCCCCTGCTAGCTGTGTGGTACGGATCTTGCGCGCGCATACTGGACACCACAGCCGTCACAAAGACAACAATCTGAGCAGCGGCTACTACTGCGTGTTACACAGCTTCTTCTGCTGTACTGCTGTGCTGTTCGATAAGTGGCGCCTTGGTTGCTTTGTAGTTTGAAGTCTAGACATGCACCCATAACATTCAGCAGTACTCGTACGTAGTAGTACAGTACTGCTGTACGTACCAAAATATTCGTCCGCACCTTGATCGGCCTATCGTTTTGACGTAGATAGACTTACATGTATTATGATATGCATGCATACGTACTCATCGTAGATCTGTGTATGTATGTACTCAACGTAGATTGAAAAATGTTTGGACCAAATTTGCAGATTTGTATAAAATGCGCATGTACACAGCCCAGAGAGAGGGCAAACGCATGCAACGTGTTATCAACTACTGCTGCAGGACGCTTTGTGTTTGCCTCGTTCGATGTCAAGTCGGTGTGGTCTTTATTCTTGGTTCGTGCGTGGTGCGTGTGCTGTGTGTGTTCCGTTCATGCGGTGGGTCAAGAACGAATACCAAAAAACAGTCGTAAGGCAGGTTTTGCACGATAGTTGCGAGGCGGTGTCAAGTCGGAATGTCTCCCCTGAGTTTTTTGCCACAATTCGCGACTTTGAAGGCCCAGAGCACGCCCCACGGGGCTCGGCCGGCACCCGCATTTGCGCCGTGGTGTACACGCGGCCCCCCTGCGTGCCCCGCAGCCGATAGCGCGAGAAAAGAACCGCGGCCGGAGGAGAAAAGTGAAAGATATCCGGGAAAATGTCCATTTGGTACCTATACATACAAGGCTCCCCTTCGGGGAGTGGGGTGTTCCCCACGGGGTGACGCAAGCTCGCACGTCCCACGGAAAAACCGACCTATCGCCATCCAGCTGTAATTGTAGAAAGGGGGGTGAACGAATAATCACCTTTCAGCGATTATCGTATAGTAAAACGGTTTTTGCTAACGTACGCATATTTAAATTTATAATAAAATTGGCGTTATACCACATAAAAAACATGTTATTTTTATCACGAACCGCGATGTCAAATTTTCTTGAGTTCGCGGAAACTTGTCATTCTCATAGTTTGTGAAACAATATCACGATCGGCGAAACTGTCAAGTTGTTTTTCGTGACATATTTTGTTCGGTAGATATGGCGGTGTGTACCACAGCGAGCAGTATGTCGTTCTCGTATACGAACAGCAAACGGCAGAAAAAATACAATCGCATTTCGTCCAGTAAATACAGTACCTAGTATACAGTAGCAGCAAGCAGTACAAAGCAGTAGCAGCGGGCAGTGTAGCAAGTAACAGCAACACAAGCGGAGCTACTAATTGTAGTATCTACGTACCTACAGCAAGCAGCAGCACCACCAACTAATGCTGCGACACGGCAGCTAACGTTCAGCAGTAGCAGCAGCACACTTCTGCTTCATTCAGCGCACAGCAAAGCGGTACAGCTACGAGTAGCAGCTGAAGCTACTTAAATACTACTCGTCGTGGTAAAGCGTACATTTCCCGCCGTCCAAGGGAAATACACACAAGGCTCTTGTGGTGTATTCGTACATCATATAAACATGCATCATTGTGGTATGCCAGAGCGGGGCCGGTATATAGCGGACGAAAACAAGTAGCAGTACGTATGTTGGGGCAGATGGGTACGTACTATAGGTGCAAGAGGTTGTTCCACTACGAAAAATATCCTATCCGGTCGCCGGCATCTATGCGTAGCCCTTGTATCATAGCGGCCTAACAAAAGTAGGGAAAAAAGTGGGGGCAGCACAGCAGTAGTCCCCATCCACAGACATGACAGGACTCAACCGCGTACCAACCCACCCACCAGAGCATCCACCCACCCACACATCACGTGCTCTAACAGTACAGCAATACAGTAGTACGTACTGTAGGTGGGGAGCAGTGCTGTTGTATTGTACTGGCGGGCAAAGGTAATACGTAGAAAACAAACCAGGGACAGAGCAGACACGACATACGACAGCACTCAACCACGTACGAACCCACCCACCCAAACACCCACCCACCAACTCACCCACACACCATGTGCTGCAGCAGTACAGCAGTACGTAAGTGGGGATCAAACCTTCGATCGATCGCACAACAGGAGGAGGAGTAAGAGTACTACAGGCCGCAAGCAGCGGCACTCTGCAGTAGTAGTAGTACTCACTTTGAGTATCGTATTGCGGCTGCTAGCTGTTGTTTCATGCCTGGTACGTATGATATATCGTACTCATCGAGGACGTACTGCAGTGCACACCTTTTACCTGGTATATACGTTGATACGTACCAACCTGGCTGGCAATGCTACGACTGTCTGGATATTGACACATACACCAAACGGTGCTTACATTTCCGGACAAGTTATAACAGACTCCATGAGGTGAGCTCGTTCTTTTTGTTCAAGCGCGATCANCGTTGTGTCACGGAGGTAAGTTATAGGGATCGTCTCGTGGTATCACCCACGAGCAGTCCCACGGGTACGTACGAGTAGGCACTATGCGAGGAGGTTTAGGTATTCGACTACGAGCGGTTGTTACTGGGCTGTGGAGAGTTGACCCACATGACCCACTCCACCTTTCCTCCTGCATTCGTCTACCCCTATCCGGGCCGACATAATAAAGACACCTTAAGCTATCTTCTACACACTGCGTGTTGCAGTACCTCGCTCACAGCCTAGTGTGGCTGTTGGGAGCTTATCCATCCATCGCATATCAGCGCTAATTGAACATGGTACCGATCTTGCGCGCGCATACTGGAACCCACAGCCGTCACAAAGGCAACAATCTTAGCAGCGGCTACTACTGCGTGTTACACATCTTCTTCTGCTGTACTGCTGTGCTGTTCGATAAGTGGCGCCTTGGTTGCTTTGTAGTTTGAAGTCTAGACATGCACCCGCAACATTCAGCAGTACTCGTACGTAGTAGTACAGTACTACAGTACTGCTGTACGTACCAAAAGATTCGTCCGCACCTTGATCGGCCTATCGTTGTACGTAGATAGACTTACATGTATTATGATATGCATGCGTACGTACTCATCGTAGATCTGTGTATGTATGTACTCAACGTAGATTGAAAAATGTTTTGGGACCAAATTTGCAGATTTGTATAAAATGCGCATGTACACAGCCCAGAGAGAGGGCAAACGCATGCAACGTGTTATCAACTACTGCTGCAGGACGCTTTGTGTGTGCCTCGTTCAATGTCAAGTCGGTGTGGTCCCTATTCTTGATTCGTGCGTGGTGCGTGTGCTGTGTGTGTTCCGTTCATGCGGTGGGTCAAGAACGGAAACAAAAAAACAGTCGTATGGCAGGTTTTGCATGATAGTTGCGAGGCGGTGTCAAGTCGGAACGTCTCCCCTGAGTTTTTTGCCACAATTCGCGACTTTGAAGGCCCAGAGCACGCCCAACGGGGCTCGGCCGGCACCCGCATTTGCGCCGTGGTGTACACGCGCCCCCCTTGCGTGTCCCGCAGCCGATAGCGCGAGAAAAGAACCGCGGCCGGAGGAGAAAAGTGAAAGTAATCCGGGAAAATGTCCATTTGGTACCTATACATATACCAGGTATGTTGATACAGCTGTGCATACTAGAGGTGTTACCCGACGAGCACCCGTCTTAAACAGGTACCCGCTTAAACCGGAAAAACAATACCCGGGTACTCGCGAGTATTTACGTCTATTTTGGGCGGGTACCCGGGTACCCGTTTAACAGCCGGGTACCCGTCTTATAACCGGATACCCGGGTACCCGGCACATTGTGTATCAATTTTGATCCTTAACACTGCAACGGATAGACTCGAAGAGGGTTGTTATACAACATTCGGCACAACAAACCTGTGCCATAATGATTTTCATACAGCACAACCAAAACAACAGACTACGTGCCACAAAAGCATCGAATGACATGTGTTACATTTTTATATGAGTTAGTGAGTACAGGCCGGTCAGTCATAATATTACAAGGCACAGAGGAATAAATTTGCGCCGGGCGAGGTAACAAAAATGGCAGCGGCCAAAACAAGGTATACATGGTCCGTTCGCGGCCAAAAACAGGTATACATACTTAAAATCAAGCCAAACACGCACTCCACGTGCCCTGCCATTCATTGGTCCAAAACTCGCGGTACCTGTTTTTGCCTCTATAAAACCCAGGTTTACCTGATTTTGTCTACTCTGCTTGACTTTCACCTTTTTTTTGTCATAAGCCAATCAGAGGCCCTTCATAGTTCCACCCTATACCCCCTATACAAATGCCGACGTACGCGGAGACCCCCTCTTCCCTTCGCACCTCGCACCATACGCCACTCGAGCGACACACACATATCTGCCTGCACACCTCCGCCGAAATAATACTAGATAGAAGGCTCCCTTTCGGGATTGTCGCAAGCTAAGAAGGGAGAATACAGCAACAGGCGTTCGTTCCTCGTACTAATAATAGCAGCTACTCGAAGAACATGAAAAAACTCTACCTTGCGTTGCAAGGAACGGCAGGTTCGTGGGGTGCGTTTCAATCTTGATTTTAGTATGTACCTGTTTTTGGCCGCTGCCCTTGAAAAAAATATTGTGGCGGGGATGAAAGTTACATAATTTTAGTGGGATGAATAAAAACTACTTGATTTTATTCCAAATTATTTTACTTCATATTAGTATAGGCGGTCATAAATCACGTGGTTTTAGTACGGGTGACCATAAATGACATCACATTACTATTCAATTGTCGTTAATAAATACAAAACAGTATAACGGGTTCATATTTAGGTGAATTTGATGACCGTTAGGGTAACCTTTTTTTAATCTCGCAGGTTACTACATTTTGTAATGCGGGTAAAAAAAATATATATATATTGTGTCGGCGATAATAATTACTTGATTTTTGTGGGAGGAATAAAAATTGGTTCATTTTAGTACAGATTCGATTCCTTTACTTTATATTAGTGTAGACGGTAAAAAAACTCTTGGTTTCAGTATTAGGGGCCTTGAATGACTTTATATTACTATCATCTCATTGTCGATCAAAACTACAAAAAATAAAAACGGCCTGCCTCGTAAAGTGCGCATTTGTGTGCGTGTGCGACGCGCCCGAACTTGCGGCAACACCGGCGGAGTCTTGGGAGGGCTCGCTTTCGCCCTCCGATAGGTTAGACCCTTGGCTGCTTTGGCTGCTACTTACTGCTGCTGAACCGACGTGCATGCTCATTACGCTGCCGGTCCTTCACTGCGTACCTCTAAGCTGGTGTAACGCGTGAGGCATTGTGAGACAGCATTTTCATTTTGTGGTGGAAACCGAGTTTAAAAGGTGAACACTATTGTAGCGTTTGCTGGTCGACACTTGTGGTCAACTTTACCTACAATGACGTCGTCAGCAGGACGTGAGGTTCTGAAGAGTGAGGTAGGTGGTTCACTCCTCACCTTCATCCCATAAAAAAGGAAAACATGGGAAAAATCTCATGTTCAAGAACCTGTAAAACTCAGTCACTTAGAAAACACCCAGAAAGGAACTATGAGAGCAATGCGATCATTGCATCCTGGCCAGTACGAAACGTCGGAGGTAAAACTTGGATACTCAAGAGTCTCATCGGGGTTCCTGACTTAAACCGAAGGTACAAGTCAGGTTTAGTGAGGGAGAATGTGGTGGAAATCGGTTTTAATAGGCGAAAACTCTTCTTGTAGCTTTTGCTGATCGAAATTTTTAGTCTACTTTCCCTACAATTTTATTAGGGTTTCGTGGAGAATATGTACGAAATACTGGTACTACCCAGGGGACGTGATTTAGGGGATGATTAGATGTCATCCCCGGAGTTTCGAACGTAAACTAACGGCTACCCGGGTACTCGGGTACCCTTTTAAACCAAGAACCCAGGTACCCGGGTACCCATTTAAACCAAGTACTCGGGTACCTGAGTACCCGGGTACCCGGGGCCCAAATATTCGGCGAGTATTAATTGTTACTCGTACCCGTGACGGGTATTAGCAAGCCGGGTAATACTCGCGAGTACCCGAGTAATTGGCAAAAGGGTAACACCTCTAGGCCATACACTGGGTGGGTGGTACGTACCCAGGTGCGTAAACTGGTTGAAGAGAATTTGAGTGAATTGTGAAAAAGCTTGGAAAAAAATGAAACACCGAAAGAGCGGCCGCAGACGCAGTGGAGAGCGAGGCACACTGTAGGCAAGTGGTTTAAGCAAAATGCACGATCAAAAACGGTTGAAAGCCAAGCATAATAGACATCTACAGTTGTACCCGGGACAGCATATCTCAAAAATGGGTAGAAATTATTTCTGGCCAATCGCGTGACTCGCTGGGCGTGTTTGTTACTTGATTCCAGCATGTACCCGGTATTGAGTGAAAACCGACCGGGTATACCCGTTTTTGGTAATTGCCCTTTTACAATATAATTGGGGTTGATATTTTTCTCTCCTCTCCGGTTCGCATTTTCTTCCCTATTTTTTTCTATCTTCCACGCATCTGGATTGCGAGCAGGGTAGATCGTGCCTGTCATATATATATGGGCATTGCATTGTCTGCTCTGCTTTCTGCGTTGCAACAAGGGGTATCGGCGTCGTGGTTTCGTGACCACTGTCCTGGTATCTTTTTTATGATGAAGACTCGTCACGGACACCAAGTGTGCTGGATGTCGACGGGTGGAAATATTTGTTTCATGTGAACAACGCACACACACACGATTTTGCGATTCCTTTGCTAAAACGTGAGGTGTCGTTCATGACTTTCACAATCCTGGACGAGTACCCCCCAAACATAGGCACGTCGTAGAACTCCTGGACAAGTACCCCTCCCACTCGGGAGCGCTCTTGAGCTACATCCGGTTCGTGAACTCGTTATGTTTTCAATTGTATTTGTTTTCACTCTTTCTAATGGGTTGTTTCTCGGTTGACCCCACGGCAACCATAAACACACACCCCTATCGTATAGCACTCGTCGTCACACCAGGATAATATTATTTTTTCTTTCGTGGCTGTGAACGACTTTCTGTGTGGGGTATATACTTCGCATAATAATACGGGCTGAGGCGGATGTTATTAAATTTTAATTACCTGAGTTGAGTGTGGATTCATTAGTTTTGACACAAGGTGGACGACACGATGTACAAGGCGCGTCGCGTAGCTGGCGATTCTGATCGCTACAATAGCTCATCAAGGACACACCATACATATGGCACATCAAATAAGGAGGAAACAGACGACTTGGGAATACCAAGAGCCCCATGCTTCATGACAACAGAGCTACATGCCCGAGAGACAAAACACGGCACCACGGCACGCAACAAGGCGCTGCGCTGCCTGCTGGGTGTAATTGAGTGAATGTTTGTTGTACTTCCGAGAACTTTGGATTATGATGTACATACGGCAAATTGTTCACGGCAAACGGGATAACAAAAATGAAGCCAAGAAAGCAAGAAGAAAGATAATTCCAGGATCGACCCGGCAAAAGCGAATTCCCGTGGAGAACTAGGAGCTGACAGTCCGCTGAGAAGCCAGGGAAACGTCAAGACTGCCTTCCGAAGTAGGGGAGACCAAAACTCTATTTTTAGGTTGGGCTTCGTAGCTAACTGAAAACAATTACGTAGAAGTAGGGGGGAGATATGTAGGAAACTGTATGCGTGAGTACCATAGAATTGGGCCACCATGGGTGTCGTCAATGTGAGAACATTGATAGCGACAGCTTGGAAACAAACTCACGAACAAAATGTCAAACGCGAAGTAACCCGGACTGCAACATACGCGCAAACTCCAAGCATAAGTTTATTACGTCACCTAGAGCCGTCACCACAACGAGTATCGACGGTGTGTGATGGCGTTCAGGAGGGACGCATGTTATTGCCGGAAAATAACGAGAAACGAAAACCCTAATACAGGTCTGTATTATTCCGCGCCAAACTCGTCGAATACCGCCCCGACAACAGATTAAACCACAGGCAAACGACATCTAAGTAGGCGTTGGGACAAAACGACGTTCGTTCAAAGACAGCCTACTCTTTCTCGATGTTGTGAGCAGTAAACAAACCTCCAGGGAAGGGCGAATTGGCCATCGAACCGAACATACCAAACACCACGGATATACAAATGGACCAATACATCATAAGAACTACTGTATATACGTATACAAAGTATTACAAGAGCATACTGTAAACAAGATATATTTGCTCAAAATATGCGTAAATGGAGATATTCTGCAAATGCGTGACGATGCAGTGGCCGCAAACAGCGTGAAAGGCACGACGCCGCTCTGTTCTAGAGCGTCTCTCTTGTCAACTAACCGCCGGCGAGTCAGGAACGGAGGCAGGCGAGCGGTGAAATGGTTTTTGGATGCTTATGCTTATGGCCTCATCCATTGTGAGCACTCGAAAACTCAGATAAAAAGGGCAAGCGGGGAAATGGAAATTAAGCTCCACGTGCATAACTGCCCTACTGCTGTTGTGGGACTTTGATTTACACGTACAGTAGTAAAACCGTGTTTTGCTAATCTTATCGTGTTGTTCGTTTCTTTGTTGTTTAAGCTCTCCTTTTTACGCAGTTGTCTCGATTTGGAGTCACACAGCAGGCTCTCCCCACCCCTCCTCAGTACGGTTCGTGCCTTGCCTTTTGTCGCGAGAAGCTTTTGCTTCCCATGGTTATACGCGTAGAATAGTGGGCACCCATGCTTCCGGATCTGAGCAGTCTGGGAATATGAGTTTTTGAAAATAGAGTCAAAATCTCACCAAGGTGGGATGGGAACCAGTGATGGAAAATGGGCTTGAATTGCCCAGTAAGTATTTCAATATCTTTTGAGAATCGAATATTTGTCAATTCAATTGTTCAATCTCAATTGTTTGATCCTGCCGATACAACGCCTTGATCTTTTATTGGGATCTCTCTCTAAACACCCCCTCACCCTTCCCCGCCCGCAAAAGTTAACTGACGAGCAAATAGGGCAATCAAAGGCGACACTATGCTGCAAGCTGTACTACACGGTCCACGAATTGGAAACGACCTCATACGTAAGAAAATATGGTTCAGTTTTGGTAGGATGAGAAGAAAACATTATTAATAATAGTAAATCGTGATCAGCTGTGAGTGCTCACTAAAGCCTATAGCTTCTACATATTATAATAGTCTATGCTCAAAATCTCCAAGGGTAGTGCTGTAGTGCCAAATCTAAATTATAACGCTTGCGCAGATTAGGTGACTCTTCAGCGGACACAAAATTTTATATTGGTGTACCGCACGCGGGCACGCATCTACACTCGCCTTCGGACACGATGGGCATTCAACGGTCTCTTGAGGCGGCTGATAGTCGGTCCCCTGTGACCAGTTCCCCCACAAAATATATGTCTAGATAGATGCCTCCTTGCCGTAAGGAGTGTGTTTGTTGTGTAATATGGATGGAAAGTGGGAAGTGCGAAGGCAGTAAAATAGAGGAACCACCGTGGGGTACAGTACAGGACACCCAATAGGAAAAGCCAGCAACAAGGAAGGCAGGCTCGGATTAACAATAAAACAAGAGATTCGAAACTCGTAAGACAGTGGTACCGGTCGTCTCCGAAGAAGAACTTAGACAGTGCTCAGGCTGGCCTTCAAACTCAAGACGCGCGCGAAAACACACTTTATTTTGTTGCCTTTTCTGGCTTCGATCCACGACCCGCGTTATTTCCTACCACTCTGACTATGGATGTAAGGACCTGTTGTGTACTACAGTAACACTTAATTGAAATGTCCTTACATTTCGGATCAGAGTGGTGCAGGAATTTTAATAGTGCTCAAGCATTTTCGGAGTATACTTTCTTGATTCTCAGGCTCTGACTAGGCAGAGCATTATTAGTTGTTTCAATTTCGCGAGCTGACTTCCTTCGGAGTTACGTCCTTTTGAACAGGCCGGTACTTGTACGTATACCAAACATTGTGTACAACAAAAACGTCCTCAAACAATGATTCAAGGCTGATGCAGCTTGTCCTGAATTTCATTTATTGTCCTGTACCAACAAAACAGTGAACACGAGGTACGTGTACCAAGTACTCGAAGTAGTCTTCTCGTATTATTACAAACAAACAGAGCAGCGATTGGAGAATATATCATTTATACCCCTCAAAATTGGCCAGCTAAATATCGAGATTGAGACCAAGATTGAGATAACCTCTTTCCGCCAAGATCACCGAGAAAATGAAGATTGCCTTCTGGGGGGCATGCGTCTTCAAGATCTGGCCGGCACTGCTGTTCCCGGAGGCAATCTCCATCACTGATGTGAACGTAAGTATTTAGCCTTGAAAGCCTAACTACAGTAGTATTCGCATTCGAGGGAGACCACAAGACTATCCAACGTCACAGTGCTTATCAGGAAGATACGTACGAGGGACAGCCCGGAGCTGTGTGTCTAAACACCGTTCTGCCTTCCGCAGTGTGTCGCCGTTACGATAATAATAGGTTTTACCAGTATATCTTGAATATTACAGCAGCGGTGAACGAGGAAACACGGCGAAAACGACGTGGACGCGAAAAGGAGAGGGCATGACGTCACTCCATAACGCCCTACAACATATACAAATCCCCAGCGCGTTACTGAACCACAATCCCCGGTCCGTTAACGAGTCACGCTTCAACTGTTCTCTGTAACAGACACTTACTCTACATACTTCTGCCAAATTCAAAGTGGAACGCCAATATATGGTACAACTGATCATTTATCGGACAAAATACAAATCAGGAGCCGTTAGACTATAGTAGTTATAGTGTAGAGCGTACCCTTTCCGAAAGTATGAAGAATTCAGCGTGGTCCAGCCGTCGGTCCACCAATGCGGTGTTCTACGATGCAGCTATACAGCACGAGTACCTGAAACCTAAGAGGAAACATGAAGTGTTGTCCAGGTTAGACTCCGTATCAGAAAATAGATGCTTAGTGCACTTCTGAGTTCAGTAGAATTGCTCCAGGAATTACATTATTTTTGTGAATCTCAGCATGTATTTTTGTTGAAGTAGTTTTCCTATAATTGGTATGATAGGTGTCTTGTACTCGTACTGCTGTACCAGTGTCCATACTCAATACGTGTACGCAAAATTTGTAACACTTCGAAATGTAGAGGTATGCTCCTCTACCGTTGTAGGTTAAAATTAGTTTTAAAGTAGTCGTCCACGTCAGCTCTTTATGACATAACGAATGAGATGACACACCCCTTCGTAATTGTTTCGAAGCTGGATTTCTCGACAGAGGCGAGGACGCAGGCGCCGAACGATGCGTATGCTATCATTTAAATATGACGACCACAAAGCTATGACTTACGTATGCGTTGTTCAGACAATCTCTGCTTGGAAGTTCCAACACAACATACTCTAGGGTACACTACCTAGCGCGTGTTCGGTGGTACGCTCCCGGATGCCATGCAACCACGCGTGGGAGAATAACACGCCTTTACAGTGTGTGGACGCTCAACTTATGGCACCTTCAGGTTTCCAGGGCGGACAGTCTTCCAGCCAGGCTGAAAGGCGATGAGTCGGCGAGGTGGTCGCGAACGCCCTTTCTCTTGTAGTTTGTTTCCCTGTGAAGAAATTTGAAAGGTCAAAATCGAAACTAAGCTTCAAGGGTGCTGCTCTTGCTGGTACCTGAAATACAGCACAGCAGCAGTACTTGACATCGTATACCCTTCGCCTTTTTCTACGCCGTTTCCCGAGAAGATAGTATCACTGCTGTACTATGGACTACAGCATTAGTAGTGTATCGATAATACTTTCGTATCTGAGATTCGTTTCTTCGGCCTAATGCAGTTCTTAGATTCATGCGTACTAATAGTTGAAGGCGTAGGAATATACCATACAGTGAGTCGTGGCCCCACTTTAGTGCGGTCGGTCGCCAGTCGGCCATAACCGAATTAAAGAGGGACCCCGCCCTAAATCGTTTTACTACTGCTGTGGTCCTGTGGTGCTGTCGAGCTGTCCCCACAAAAGTGAGGTATCGCATGGGGGGATTCTTATATATGGGTGGGGTTATCCTGCGTAGTGCGAGGACTGTGGGTCCTGAAACTCCGAGCCGCCTATACAAGGCATATATATATATGTGAAACAAGATTAAGGATACAGCAGTAGTGCAAACCATAGTGTGTGGTACGGCGTATGGTTCCAATATTATGAGGAAGTGCGGTACTCTGGATGAACTGCCATTAAACCTAACTCTTACCCCACCTCTAGCCCTAACCTCAGCCCTAATCCCAACAACAACAGCTGCCCTTGGCCGACCTGTATGAAAGTCGTCCGGATACAATCCCGGAAAAATAGTATTTTTGGAAAAAAAACCCGACCAGATTATGATTGATACGCATTGTTTTTGTCCCTTTGAGTACTACATATCATATAGCTATTCACGTGTCCCGCCTACACTGCTGCCTGAAACCGAAAAATGATGGCAGTTGCCGTTACCACCAGGGCCCCCATGCAATTCATTGCTGCGCAGTGTGAAATATTTTTCAACAAAAATGATTAGTTTCTTGCATTATCCACGTAGGCATGAGTGTACTGTTATTCTTAAATAGTAACGGCATTATTAGTCCGTTGGGTAACTGAAAAAATGTTCACCAATTACGTGCCCAATCTAAGCCTTATAGCACTCTTTTCCCCCTGGAACGGACCGGATGTACGGCTCGACGCGTGTGGCCAACACGCGGTTCCTATTCGAGGGGACCCATAATAAGTGTTTTCAGCTTACTGACATGAGGAAATTCGATTTTGTTTCAAAGCGTTTTCATTGTCGTCGTGAGATTCGAACTCTCGACCACTACAACCCATGTCCTGCCGTCGACGCCATGTTTTAGTAAGCCTGGGTGAGACACAGCAGAGTACCCCCCTGCAGGCTTGTCTACGAGTAGTATGAAGCATCTTTGGTACTCATGTCCCTCCCGATCTAATAAATATCGGGACTACGAATGCCACCAAGGTAACACGAACACAAACAAAATTACCTATCTATGCTGAGGTAATTACCTGTACTGAGGTACTTTTTTATACCATCAAGAACATACCATTACGGAATACATCACGTTATTGCAGTGGGACGCGTGCTACGATGCTACGATAGAGGTAGCACGTACCGGCTGGGTACTTGTCTGAAATGACGTGGGCTCTTTAACCCAAGATCGTCGGACTTTCATTCTACAGTACCGTTGCGAATGTTTGTTTTTTCCGTTGTATATATTTCGGTCGGGGGATTGCTCATCAGGCAGCACTTACTTATGTTTTCCACCAAAAACAGCTTTTAAGTGAGGTATTGCTGTAGAGCACCTCAAGTGAGCGGCTTCATAGATGAGCGCATACATCGTGCCCTCCGCAGCATGCGTCGAGAGTGGTGCTCGGGTGCAAAACACGCATCCATCATCATGACCGGCTAGTACGGATCTGTAGTATTTTTAAGGGCAGCGGCCAAAAAAAGGTATACCTGGTCCGTTTGCGGCCAAAAACAGGTACATACTTAAAATCAAGTAAAAAACGCACCCCACGTGCCCTGCCATTGGTCCAAAACTCGTTGTACCGGTTTTTGGCCTCTATCAGTCCCGAGCGTGTCTGAATCGGTTGAGTGTACGCGTCGCGCGCCGAAAAAAAGCACCAAAAAAAGCAAACCGAACGAAGGACGGACGTGCAGACGTGCAGACAGACGGACAAACCTCAATATTAAGGATTCGTTAAATAAAGCCACGCTGTGGCAGTTTTCAGAACTGTTTTTTGTCCGTTTGTGTCCGTTCGCGAGCAGGGGTACACCCCACGGGCAGACACCCAAGCCACTATGAAGAGCATCTATTGATGCTCGAAGGCCTTCGGCCTTCTCGCATCAATATCTCCTCATTAAAACCCAGGTTTACCTGATTTTGTCTACTCTGCTTGACTTTCACCTTTTTTTTGTCGTAAGCCAATCAGAGGCCCTTCATAGTTCCACCCTATACCCCCTATACAAATGCCGACGTACGCGGAGACCCCCTCTTCCCTTCGCACCTCGCACCACACGCCACTCGAGCGACACACACATATCTGCCTGCACACCTCGGCCGAAATAAGACTAGATAGAAGGCTCCCTTTCGGGATTGTCGCAAGCTAAGAAGGGAGAATACAGCAACAGGCGTTCGTTCCTCGTACTAATAATAGCAGCTACTCGAAGAACATGAACAAACTCTACCTTGCGTTGCAAGGAACGGCAGGTTCGTGGGGTGCGTTTCAACCTTGATTTTAGTATGTACCTGTTTTGGGCCGCTGCCCTTGAAAACAATATTGTGGCGGGGATGAAAGTTACTTAATTTTAGTGGGATGAATAAAAACTACTTGATTTTATTCCAAATTATTTTACTTCATATTAGTATAGGCGGTCATAAATCACGTGGTTTTAGTACGGGTGACCTTAAATGACATCACATTACTATTCAATTGTCGTTAATAAATACAAAACAGTATAACGGGTTCATATTTAGGTGAATTTGATGACCGTTAGGGTAACCTTTTTTTAATCTCGCAGGTTACTACATTTTGTAATGCGGGTAAAAAATATATATATATATTGTGTCGGCGATAATAATTACTTGATTTTTGTGGGAGGAATAAAAATTGGTTCATTTTAGTACAAATTACATTCCTTTACTTTATAGTAGTATAGACGGTAAAAAAACTCTTGGTTTCAGTATTAGGGGCCTTGAATGACTTTATATTACTATCATCTCATTGTCGATCAAAACTACAAAAAACAAAATACGGCCTGCCTCGTAAAGTGCGCTTTTGTGTGCGTGTGCGACGCGTCCGAACTTGCGGCAACACCGGCGGAGTCTTGGGAGGGCTCGCTTTCGCCCTCCGATAGGTTAGACCCTTGGCTGCTTTGGCTGCTACTTCCTGCTTCTGAACCGACGTGCATGCTCATTACGCTGCCGGTCCTTCACTGCGTACCTCTAAGCTGGTGTAACGCGTGAGGCATAGTGAGACAGCATTTTCATTTTGTGGTGGAAACCGAGTTTAAAAGGTGAACACTATTGTAGCGTTTGCTGATCGACAATTGTGGTCAACTTTACCTACAATGACGTCGTCGGCAGGACGTGAGGTTCTGAAGAGTGAGGTAGGTGGTTCACTCCTCACCTTCATCCCATAAAAAAGGAAAACATGGGAAAAATCTCATGTTCAAGAACCTGTAAAACTCACTCACTTAGAAAACACCCAGAAAGGAACTATGAGAGCAATGCGATCATTGCATACTGAGTCCAGTACGAAACGTCGGAGGTAAAACTTGGATTCTCAAGAGTCTCATCGGGGTTCCTGACTTAAACCGAAGGCATAAGTCAGGTTTAGTGAGGGAGAATGTGGTGGAAATCGGTTTTAATAGGCGAAAACTCTTCTTGTAGCGTTTGTTGATCGACATTTTTAGTATACTTTCCCTACAATTTTTATTAGGGTTTCGTGGAGAATATGTACGAAATACTGGTACTACCCAGGGGACGTGATTTAGGGGATGATAAGATGTCATCCCCGGAGTTTCGAACGTAAACTAACGGCTACCCGGGTACCCGGGTACCCTTTTAAACCAAGAACCCAGGTGCCCGGGTACCCATTTAAACCAAGTACCCGGGTACCCGGGTACCCGGGTAGCCGGGGCCCAAATATTCGGCGAGTATGAATTGTTACTCGTACCCGTGACGGGTATTAGCAAGCCGGGTAATACTCGCGAGTACCCGGGTAATTGGCAAAAGGGTAACACCTCTAGTGCATACATTGGGTGGGTGGTACGTACCCAGGTGCGTAAACTGGTTGAAGAGAGTTTGAGTGAATTGTGAAAAAGCTTGGAAACAAATAAAACACCGAAAGAGCGGCCGCAGACGCAGTGGAGAGCGAGGCACACTGTAGGCAAGTGGTGTAAGCAAAATGCACAACCAAAAACGGTTGAAAGCCAAGCATAATAGTCATTTACAGTTGTACCCGGGACAGCATATCTCAAAAATGGGTACAAATTATTTCTGGCCAATCACGTGACTCGCTGGGCGTGTTTGTTACTTGATTCCAGCATGTACCCGTTATTCAGTGAAAACCGACCGGGTATACCCGTTTTTGGTAATTGCTCTTTTTAAAATATAATTGGTGTTGATATTTTTCTCTCCTCTCCGGTTCGCATTTTCTTCCCTCCTTTTTTCTATCTTCCACGCATCTGGATTGCGAGCAGGGTAGATCGTGCCTGTCATATATATATGGGCATTGCATTGTCTGCTCTGCTTTCTGCGTTGCAACAAGGGGTATCTGTCGTGGTTTCGTGACCACTCTACTGGTATCTCTTTTAGGATGAAGACTCGGCACGGACACTGGGTGTGCCGGATATCGACGGGTGGAAATATTGGTTTCATGTGAACAACGCACACACAAGCACGATTTAGTGATCCGTTTGCTGAAACGTGAGGTGTCGTTCATGATTTTCACAATCCTGGACGAGTACCCCCCAAAAATAGGCACGTTGTAAATCTCCTGGACAAGTACCCCGCCCACTCGGGAGCGCTCTTGAGCTACATTTGGTTCGTGAACTCGTTATGTTTTCAATTGTTTTTGTTTTCACTCTTTCTATTGGGTGTTTCTCGGTTGACCCCACGGCAATCATGAACACACCCCCCATTCGTATAGCACTCGTCGTCACACCAGGATAATATTTTTTTTCTTTCGTGGCTGTGAACGACTCTCTCTGTGTGGGGTACATACTTCGCATAATAATACGGGCAGAGGCTGGCAGAGGCGGATGTTATTCTATTTTTAATTACTTGAGTTGAGTGTGGATTCGTTAGTTTTGACACAAGGTGGACACGAAATACAAGGCGCGTCGCGTACCTGGCGGTTCTGACCGCTACAATAGCTCATCAAGGACACACCATATATATGGCACATATAGTAAGGAGGAAACAGGCGACCTGGAAATACCAAGAGCCCCATGCTCCATGACAACAGAGCTACATGCCCGAGAGAGAAAACACGGCACCACGGCCCGCAACAAGGCGCTGCGCTGCCTGCTGGGTGTAATTGAGTGAATGTGTTGTACTTCCGAGTACTTTGGATTATGATGTATATACGGCAAATTGTTCACGGCAAACGGGATAACAAAAATGAAGCCAAGAAGGCAAGAAGAAAGATAATTCCAGGATCGACCCGGCAAACGCGAATTCCCGTGGGGAATTAGAAGCTGACAGTCAGCTGAGAAGCCAGGAAAACGTCAAGGCTGCCTTCCGAAGTAGGGGAGACCAAACCTCTATTTTTAGGTTGGGCTTCGTAGCTAACTGAAAACAATTACGTAGCAGTAGGGGGGAAATATGTAGGAAACTATTTGTGTGAGTACGGCAGAATTGGCCCACTATGGGTGTCGTCAATGTGAGAACATTGATAGCGACAACTTGAAAACAAACTCACGAACAAAATGTCAAACGCGAAATAACCCGGACTGCAACATACGCGCAAACATCAAGCAGAAGTTTATTACGTCACCTAAAGCCGTCACCACTACGAGTATCAACGGTGTGTGATGGCGTTCAGGAGGAAACATGTTGCGAGAAAAAACGAAAAACAAAAACACTAATACGTATAGGTCTGTAACATTCCGCGCCAAGCACGTCGATTACGGCCCCAACAACAGGTTAAGGCCGCGGTGGCTGTCGACCATCCCCTGGGTCCCGCTTTCAATTTTTCGACCAAAAAAATATATATTTTTTTTACGGTTTCGAAACGGGACTGTCAACTTTCCGCCCAATGAAAGGCTGGCACGTACCTGATATTAAACAAAAATCGACGCAGAGCTATGGGTATCGCTAGGTGGCTTATTTGGGCGGTCAGCACGGCGTGGGCCTGCGGCACCATGGCGACTCCACAAGGTGAGGGGACTACCAACTACCCAAATCAAGGCGCCTGCTGAAATTTGGCTGTTTTTGGTGCGCTATGTGTTGAGAACCGGTGGGCTTCATTTTTGGGTCCGACCGGCCCTGGTCGGGGCTTAGGGCCCTGCACGATAGAGACACCATTAGGGGCTGGGCGCCCTAGCTAGAGTCCCACTCACAGCTTAGGGTGTTCAAGGCACCGTTGCCTTGTGGGAAGCTGATCGGCTGCCCGCAAACCTTCATTCGGTCACGTACAAGCACTCTTTGGGTACAGAATGTTGTTATTTGGGTCAAAATAAGCCCCTTACCAGCCCGCCGGAGGTACGAGACGCCTCGTGTACATGTCCCGCCCCGCAAACGCCTCTACACATGCCTTTCACCGGCGACTTTGAACAATATCGCAGCGAACGGGCTCTGCAAGGCCACCTGCTGCGAAACTGGGGCGCGATGCGATGCACAGCAGTAGAAATCCTGGTTTTGGTGTTCGATTGTGTTTGAGGCTTTTTTGCGCAGGTTCGGGTAGTCGGACCTCCCCACGCAAAAGGCAGTGTTTTGGAAGGCGTTCTTCTCCGTGAGTTGTACCGCTTCGGCGACGGACCTCGGGGAAGAAAGATAGCTGACGTCTAGACGAATACGGGAACATACTAAGCTTGCGTAATTCGTGACGCAGCGGGGTTCATAATTGCAATACCGCAAACCTAGCTTTCACGTAAAATTGACCTTTTCCGCTCCAGAAATCCGATATAGTGTACTGAGTTTAGTATGCATAGCCTCGTACAACACCGACAAAAAGTGCCAAGACACTATCTTTGGCTCTGCTGTTCTGTTGGGTTTTGTATATTAGTGAAAGCAACTCGCTGCAGGAAGATAGCTTACACTTAGACGAATCTGGGGACATGTGGTTTGTTCGAAGTCGCATACGTTACGTGTCGGATAATTGCAATACCGCAAACCTAGCTTTCACGTAAAATTGACGTTTTCCGCTCAAGAAATCCTAAATAGTGTACT
>MEHQ01000698.1:47011-57257 GCA_008828725.1 Saccharina japonica | reverse complement strand
ATGACAATATCAACACCACCACCACCAAAAAGGGAGCTGCTCGTACCTGTCTCCCGACGCCCGCCTTCCTAATCTTGAGCAAAAGCGCTTCCACCTCTAGGAGATGCGGGCACCAGCTCAGCCTGACGTCCTCCAGCTCTGCGCACGATTTCGCCGGATACCTTCACACACAAGACCGTGGCGGGGCAACTATTATGTTAGCGAGTGCAAGGCCTTTAGACTAACCCCATCAAGGGCATTCAGGACTACATTCCTGCTTTGGGGGGAAATGACTCGAAATTAGCCTAAACCCCTTAAGAACTGGTCCCACGAATTTGGGGACAAACTACTTGGAGTAAGTGTGGGACAATGTTTTCAGTTCTGAATGGGGTAAGAAAACTGGATACGTACAGTGCAGTAGTAAAAAAGGGCTATAACCCGTTCAGAACTGCACGCAAGTTTCGTGGACAAACCGACTACTGCTGTAGGAAATACTGGGGGGGTATGCTTGCCCATGGTATAATATGTTACACGGCTTACGCTTCAAAATGCGGGGCAACTAAGTGGTTCGGTGCGGGGAGATAAGCGGGGCAACTCTGTAATCAAGTGCGGGGAGATACTTTAGCGGAGCATCTCTGTGATCAAGTGCGGTAAGATACTTCAGCGGGGCATCTCTGTGATCAAGTGCGGGGAGATACTTCAGCGGGGCAACTCTGTGGTCAGGTGCTGGGAGATACAAGTAGAGAAGCGCAGCCTCAAGAAAAAAGAAAAAAAAAAAAACCCCGTTCCACCGCAACGATGTGTGAGCGGGGAGCCAAACGAAGGTGATGGGCCACGCGGGGCATGTTCCTATGCGAGGCACCCCCCCCCCCACACGCCCGGCCCTTGATGTTGCTGATAAATCACTTGGCACCTTGTGCGCTCGTGCCACATCTATTTTCCCTGTGCGTGGTGGCGGTGTGGCCAGTCCGAGTCCACGATCGATATTTCTCGCTCGTCCTGGCGGCGCCACCCCAAGAAAGGCACAGCGGTAAACCCTGCCTGCAAGAACTATAGACACCCCGCTGCATATATTATATGTAGAATACATACACCACGTTCTCCAACACGTAATCCCGTCCAAAACAGAAGCAACCGAAAAAAAAAAAAAAAAAAACTTCATGGGCTGAAAATTCTGGCGTAAAATATCGCGTGTGTACGTGTACGGGAGAAGCCCCATGGCCCATTCAGCCTCAAAAGCAAGCGGCGCCGTCACATCAAGCACACCCCCACCCTCTCCCACCAAAACCCCATTAAGGCCTCCTCATCCACAAAAACATGAATAAACCACACACAAACACACACAAAACACACACAACCACGTACACCATTTTTCACCTGAGGAGTAGGGAGTCCGTAACCGTCTGCGACACGCCTCCCAGGTCGAGAACCCGGGGTGTGCACCACCTCAGGAGGTGGAGAGTCCCCTCCGTCGTCAGGCAGCCTATCTCCCTCGCTCTCTCCATGATGGCGTCCCCGATGGAGGAAGGGATACCCACGGAGCCCCCCCCCCCCACCGGGGGGCACCAGACGGCTGGGGATGCCAGGAACGCGGTGGCTAATGCGGTATCAGTCGAAGAAGGGGAGGAGGAGGAAGAAGAAGACGAGGAGGACGAAGAAAGGGAGAGCCTCGAGAACAGGGCTTTCGTGACCGCCGAGTCGCCTGTGGCGAGGCAGTAGCACACCTGGGGAGGCGGGGATCGTTTGGGGGGGGGGGGGGGGGGGGGGGGGGGGGGGGGGTTGGTTATAAATATTTTCATATTGCACCTACATTTTAGGTAACCCGTTTCCTATCGCAACCACATTTAAGGGACAAACCACTTGGAATTATAATTGCAGCTTCTCTCCAGCATTAAAAAACGACTCGTGCGAGGCCGTAGCACCCCTGGGGAGGCGTATATCGTGGGGGGGGAGGGGGTGTACTTCATATTTATGCAAGGCCGTAGTCGTGTGACCATAGACCCTCGCATCCCTACAATGCCCGGGACGGAGCATGTCGGGTTTTCACCGACCAGGCAGACATTGCTAGCACCAAGCGCGAAGCGCCGTGAGGTGTTCGGCGAGTCGAATGAAAGGGTGAGCTGCATCCTACTAAGAACCGCTTGTGAGGCGGACTCGCATGTGGACGACAGCCTCCAATGGATTCATTTGATTTCTGGTGTGGCCACTTCCAGAGACAGCGATGGGTATACTTTGTATCTGCCTCGTGGGTGCTTTACCATACACACACTACGTGATAACATCATTCCCAAGGATGGCAGTTAGCTGTGGTTAATCATATTACCTACCGGTAACAGCTAAAATCATAAAACCGTGTTAACTACCCCAAGTTACCTAAAAAAAGGGGGCTTTGGAAAACAAAAACCGGAGGGGGGGGTCGGATAAGAAATATTCCCGGGGTAAAAACGCCTAAAAAAATAAAGAATCCTTGCTCCATTTTTTGTGTTGTTTTGCACTACATACTCCTACATTTTATAATTACAACGACGTACTGGGTACCTACTGTATATGAGGCAAGATGTATGTACCCAGTCTCGCATAAGGGGAGGCCGACTCTGCAGCCATGCTCTGTGTGATTTTCTGTGCGGTATGTGCTGTGCGTTGTGCTGCTGCGAATTTGGAATTTCGAAAATAAGGGGTTTCCAAACGCTTGGTAGGTGTTATTTTCCAGGAGGAGGGGGATACAAAAAGTTACCTGATATGTTTATGCTACCTACCGCTGACAGCAGTGTTACAGCAAAGTTACTGGCTATAGGTAACTGCCACCCCTGCTGCTGTGTGCCATGGGGCAGAAGCAAAAGCCCTCAGGCACAAATGCGCGAGCTGTAAGTACGTACGAGTATTGCATCTGGTAGATCCTTGGAGTCTACTTTCCACACCTCGAACAGATGATGGTCTATCTGATCTGTCTACAGATATATCATGATCTAGATCATGTAGATTATCTCACCTGCCGTTGTGAGAGGCTGTGCAGGATCTGTACACAGTACAGATCCAACCCAGGAAACACGAGCTAGATCATGCAGACTACTACACGGCTCCCACCGGGCAACATAAGCTACGAGTACTCCTGTACGTATATAGATCATATATACGTGCACGATCGGGAATAAATCTGACATATCTACTGGTATGCTACGTACGTACGTAGATCATGAAGTGGGAACCGATGATCTCTCCAAGGTGTGTAACCCTAACATTCAGTCCCATAACTGCAGTACAGGCCAGGATACAACTTTCGAGGACAGCAGTACGTGAATGTAGTAGTAGCAGTAAGGGCGCGCCGACAACAAACACCAAAACTGATCTGACCCCAAGGCTTGAAACCTTATATTTAAGTGTGGCAGTTTCCTTCACCAACCTTCAGCATAGGCCAAAGATGTCGGGAGACAGCACTTTCACCCCTTGACAGACAGCGTCAAGGCAAATGCCTTGACAGACAGCCTTGACAGCAAAAAACAGGGGACACTACCGAAAAATCCCCTCTTTGTGAAAAACGCCTGACAATAATGTATAAATTGACATTTTTCCCTGTTATTTTGTTTTTTTCGGCATTTTGCTACAATTCCGGGTCCGATCTACAGAAAAATATTGAAATTGAACTGCAGAATACCGATGATTTGAAATTAGCTTTATCAAACGAGTATAAAGGCCTCACAATAAATAAATAAATAGGGGTTTCCACAGATATTAGGAGGGTTTTTCTTCCAGGGGGATTGGGGACATATGTCTAGACAGCCGGATTTTCCTTGACAGACAGCCTTGACAGACAGACAGCTTGACATTGACATGTCTCCCGACATCTTTGGCATAGGCTGCGTTACCCCTGGTATGTACGTCGTATATACGTACCGTATCATGTATCGTATATACGAGCGCTTGTCGGTTGCTGAGCAAGATTAAGACTTCTGAGACCAAAAATCTTTGTCTTCTCCCCAAGACCGAGCCTGGCTTTCTTACTACCGTACGAATACATACTCGTACCGTATTATTAACTCGTAGTACTCGTAGTTGTTTTTCGTAGTTGTGGTTCTATATACGGTTCTATACTACCGTACGTATATATATACCTCTCTCGTAGAGCTCTCGTACCTCGTGTATGAGGTACCTGGTAAAATATGCCAGGTATGATAGCAAGTCAGGACCTCCCCCGACGGTCGTCCTAAAAACAGACACAGACCCACAGCCCACAGCAGTCAATGCTCGAGGTTGCGTGAACCACCCAAATGTACTCGTACTTGTATCACGATCCCACAGATGTGGTATGTACTGGGCACTGCTCTGTCTATTAATAGCAGTATACCAGGTACCTGGGTGTCGGCGTTCACATTCCAGAAATTGACTTGCAAGCGTGAGCTTGCATATTCCCAGGTAGTCTACTACAGCAGTATGCATATTGATAGTACAGCAATAGCATACCAGTATATGGGTGTCGTCGCTCACATTCCAGAAATTGGCTTGCAAGCCTGAGCTTGCATATTTGACTACTCGTACTGGTACACTGCTGTACGAGTAGACTGCAGCAGCACGTAGACTTCGTACAGAGTACCACAGGCAGTACCAGAACAAGGTACGGGTACGAAACTGTTACGTGCCACTTTAGCACTGCTGCTGCTGTTGCTGCTGCTGTGCCCACGTTTTTAGGGACAAACCACTTGGATTTAGTGTACGAAACTTTAGCAACAGGGATGCTATGTGGTGCTCGTATGTACTCGCACTACGTTGGCATTGGCAGACCGCTGTTTGTTATTCCCACCCATCGACGTCCAGCATATCCAGTGTCCTTCGTACAGAGGCAGAGAAAATGGGAGATGCAAACTCTGTGGTGACCAAGCCGCGAGACAGAAAATGCATCGCATGCTAAAACGTACTGGGTACGAAAGCAGGAAATAGTATATGTTGCCCCTTGGATAATACTCGTACCACTGCTGCAAATGTTGTGCAAAGTACCAAGTATGATGGGCATAATGACCATTATGTCCGGAAATATAAGGATCAATTTATTATTGATATAAGTATTAAAACAATCCTTACATTTACGGACATAGTTGGGCCATGTACCTCGGCCGGTAAGAGAGTTTGAGTTGAAGACGGCCTGTAATTTGCCACAAGCAACTCGCAGAAGAGCATGCGTGCGCGTGCCGCCCGCTAACGAGGCTGAACAGCGAGGTCTCATCACAACAGCACACACCGATATATAGGACTTCCTGGAACAGCAGGTCTCCACCAGCAGATCGCTCGTACTGCCTCTGAGCAGCACAAGCTCACGCCTGCCGGTTTGCCTCTCACTCTAACCAAAAAGATTTTCAGAAGGCAGCTTCACCTCTCAGCCTGCGGGTACGGTCGGCATTCGGGATGTTTCAACGCACCTGATCGAGAGCCAGACTTCGAAGGCTGTGCATGATGTCATCTTCACCAGCTGTGTGTCCGTCCATTGGAGAAATCCGGCCCAGGAGCGTACTACGTACGAGCGTGTTCAGAGAGGATGTGTTTGGAAAATGTTGGGTTTGGGTTTGCTGGTTGGAAATGTTGGCCTGCGACCCGGGGATCGGGTCAAAATGGATTTTCCTGCGGCTGCAGCGCGGGAGGTTCAAACCACCGAGCACTGCAAGGCTGACCGCCAACTGCCACAAACGGTACAGCCAGGGCGGCAAGGTAAGGAAAAACAGGATCGGGGACAGCGCACATAGAGGCGTGAAGCCAGGGCAACGAGCAGGAAGTCAGGTGCAGGGAGTCAAGCGTATACTTTTACTTTCGGTATCCGTGACTTTTCAAATCCACGGCTTTAAATGGCCCCTGGGAAGATTCAAGATCCACTACGATCGGTTCACCGCCTCCATCGAATGCCCCACCCATCGAGTACGTGCGGTAGCAAAACGACTCGTAGGCAAGTTAAGTGAAGGCTCTATGGCAGAGCTCCTGTATATGCGGCCAATCCTTTCCGCAGATGAAGGCGCGCGAGCCTCCCGTTCGTTGTTTTGAAACATCAACATCAACATATATTTGCAGAAAAACTTGTTTTGACATTTTAGCGGGATCCCATGAAAGAACAAAGATGCTCCCACCCATCCCGGTTTGAACCGCAAGACAGCGAGTTGCCGCAGTCGCGAGCCGTCCTGGTGCTGGTTACTCGCGGCTGCTTCGCGATGCCCTCCGTTTAGTGGGGCTTACGCGGCCTAGGTCTGCCTAGAGGGCGTATTTCGCAACCCCGAAAAACGCTTGGTGTGCAAAAATTCAAATTCCACCGCGTGTATTGTGTAGACACAGAAATGCTCCTTGAAGAGGAGAATCATGTCTCCCGATGACAGGACCCCGAATCAGCCTTTTGTGCACAGCATAATCCCGCACCCTCATGCCATCCTCGTTGCTTTTTGTGAAAATTTCACAGCACAAACTCTGATGACCCCCCCCCCCCGCCGGGCTATCCCTTTTCTACCCGCACATATATAGCATGTTGAAATCCCTTCTCTTCCCGGCCCCTGTTCTGTTGGGGCAAAATTGCAGGCCTATTATTTGCCTGGTGTATCCAGCAACGCTGCGAAAGATCGCGAGCACAGCAGTTGTAGCAGAAAGCCCAATTCGGATTTATCGTTGGTGCAGCTATAGCAGCAGTAGTACATCGGTAGTACCAGTACCACCGTGCTCGAACAACCGCAGCATCCAAGCGTCCAATGGCTTCTCCGTTGAATGCCGACGGGGGCGGCGTTGGCGCCGAGAGCCGCATCAGGTACGAAATCGAACAGGGGTCGTCGCTGGGCCAACACGGCGACGACAAGAACGGATCTTTTTCGGGCGGAAACTTCAACGATGACGACGACGACGATGACATCAACAGTAGTAACCGTTGCCCTACCAATGGGCGCCGCTCACCATTTTTGAATGGACGGGAAGGACACGGCTCATATTCTGCGGAGGGGGAGATGGCAGAAGATCTCGCTAGCGGACGCCAGGGAGAGGACCACCACCACTTGGATGACACACACAAGGACGGGCCGGGGGACGGACGAGGGGCAGGCGGCAACGACTACGACGACGAAGCGGAGGGGAACTGGGCGGCGCTGCAGCAGGCCTACAGTGACCCTCCTCCCATGCCTGGGGCAACGCAGGGCGACCCTGCGGGCGGTGGGGCTGGTGCTGGCGGTGGCGGAAAGCGCCCCTTCTCTCGCCACCGCTCGCCCGACCAAGACCACGATGGCGACGAGGATGACGACGGCAGGCAGACACACCGTGCCCGTCTAGGCGTCATGGGGGGCGCTACAGATCAAGAGGAAGAGGATGAGGCCCTCGTCACCAGCAGTGGTGGCAGTGGCGTTGGTGGTGGTGGTGACGGTGGCATACAGCGGCAGTCTTCGTCCAATCAGGAAGCGAGCCGCTTCAAACAACACCACAGCCACCACCAACAACAACCGCAACCAAAGCGTCCCGGCTTCTCTACCGGAAACCGTCGACCGTTTCGACCGGGTTTCCACGGGGAGGCCTGCAACAGCGACGACGAAGAAGGCGGCGAAGACGTTGCTTCCAGCCACGGCGGCCGCGGCGGCGGCGGCAGAGAAGAATCGGCCGGATCCCCCTCGCGGTTCGATCAGGGTGGGGGGGGTGGGGGGCAATCGGGTGCCAGCGCTTTCTCCGAAAGCGACGCCGAGGAAGGCAACAGCAGCCACGCCGACCCTTGGGGCTCCTCCAAAGCGAGCCAAGGGAAAAGCGGCACACGGGAGGAGATGGATGGCGAGGACGAGGGGGATGCGGAGGAGGGCGGGGCCGAAGGGCAGGCGCAGAAAAGGCAGCGGCAGCAGAGCCGCAAGCACAGCGAGATGCTGGTTGGAAACAGCTTTAGCGCCATCGCTAGGTGTTACGCGGCCGCCAACCACGCCATTCGAGGCGTAGAGGCAGACCAGGTGAGGTGCAGGGTGCGCCACCGAGCATAGTGCACAGGGAGCGGACGGACGTGTTGCACCCTCAATTGAAATTTTGGCGGGGGTTTCTTTTTGGTTTGCGGGCAACACCTGTTGCTGAAAAGGACCCAATGCCGGTGCTGGGTGGCAGGCATAGCCATGTAGGTGTTGATTCGATGTGGTTCTCCACATGTTCATACCCAGTATATATGCAGACCCCGTTTGAAGCAGCGAGCGCGGCGTGTGCGCATGGCAAGAAGCCCATTGTCACACTCAAGGCTCCATGGATCCCCCACCTTTGATGCAAGTCTTGAAGTCTGTTTTTTATGAAGCTAATCTGAGCCCACGAGGGCCTCCTCCAGCCCCCGGAGGCAAAGAAGACGTGCCTTTCGCTTTGAAAACATATCTGGGATGTTTACGTCTTGGCCAAGCCTTGACAAAATCGTTGACACTAGATCCTCATTAATAACATAGTAACTCCGAGAATTTTCGCATCCAGGCCGGGTTAAGAGTTAAGAAGGTTAAGGCTAGGGTTGGGATTTTAACATCAAGTGCAATTCAACCTTTTTTTGTCGAAGCTCGACCAAACGGTCTGTAGAGACCCCGTGATATTTTTTCTTCTGACTCTTCGCAAGCTTTGAGCCTGCTGCCTCGCCATGCCACCCCTTATCTTCCCTGTGGATGGAGCACTCCACCTTCACCTGTATGCCTGTCTATTGGTTTGCTCGCACCCTGCGCCCAGAGGAACATGCTTGAAGCAGAAACTGAAATCCGGGAGGACCTGGTTACCTTCGGTGTGCGTGTCAAGGAGGCCACTCAACTAATGCAGATGCAACTCACCGCAGCCTTCACTGAGGACCGCCCAGGAACAACCGTCCGCTAAGGTGATCAACACAACAGTGAGTTGCCTGGGTGCGTTGGACATCGTATACCAGGTTGCCGGGTGCACCTTGCTTGCGGGTGAATTAATCGAAGATCCTGCGTCGGGGTTGCTTGTCCCATCACGGCCGCTGAAGTATGTCTAAAAATCGCGGTGTGAACGTGGTTGAAGATGGTATCTTTGTGAACGGTGAATGTCCCCCCTCTGCCGTCGATTGTTTTCGTGAATACAAAGTACCTGCATACTGTTAATATAAAGTACCCGTATACTGTTGATAAAAATTGCCAGTATAATGTTAATACAAATTACCAGTACATTGTTCATACAAAGTACCAGTACTGTTAATACAAAGTACCGGTATACTGTTAATACAAACTGCCGGAATACTGTTAACACAAAGGACCAGTATACTGTTAATACAAAGTACCGGTATACTGTTAATACAAACTGCCGGAATACTGTTAACACAAAGTACCAGTATACTGTTAATACAAAGTACCAGTACACTGCTTCCGAGCGTGTTCCCCCCTGACAATTACAGCAGCTACAGTAAGTTCGGCATGAAGAATGCTCGCTAAGTTGGATCTGCTTTCTCATTAGCACGACGGGTTGACGACCAAAACCTAGTCGGCAGCAGTCCATGCCCTACAAAGTATCACAGAACACGCAGCAGCAGCACCTTCTTCTGGTGTCCAAGCATGGTGGCACCGCCGTACGTAGCCGAGTGTACCCACCCCGCGCAAACTGGGGTCTTCGGTATCTGGACTGGGGCGCACGTGCGCCATGCCGCGGAAGAGGGAGGGATCCTCTTGAGCCATTCTTTTTTATGACTGATGCTGGTCCTCGCCCCAGGAACCACGCAGTACCAGTCTGGTTGTAAAAATAAGGGACCTTTAGACGCGTGCTACGGTAGAGGTATCACTTTTTGGCTGAATCGTTTTCTGAACGGTCGGGCTCCTTAACCCAAATTCGTCGGACTTTCATTTTTGTGACGAATAATGTTTTAGAGTATACTTCAGTGATGGGATTTCGCATCCGGCAGCACTTATATTTTCCTCCGAAAATCCTTTTATTCGGGGAGGTATGACGCTCCTTACGTGAGGAGCTCAGAAAAAACATGGTGCACCTCTATCGTAGCATGCGTCTTACAGATGAGCATAGGCCCGTGCTGCGATAGGGGTGGAACATTCGGCCCAAATAGTTTCTGAGTGACCTGTTAAACGCTCCTTAAGCCAAAATCGTCGGAATGCCATCCTTTTTTTATGCAGTTTATGATTTTGCGTATGCCTTAAGGTCATGGGACTTGTTCGTCGCGGGTGTGTTGCACTTTAAGCAGTTTTTTGGAATGGCGCGTGCTAACGTATAGAGGTATACCTTTTTTTGGCTGATTTTGTTTCTGAATGATCAGGCACCTTAGGGCCCGAATTAACGAGTATAAAATATATTCAATTTGGAA
>MEHQ01000698.1:3756-34175 GCA_008828725.1 Saccharina japonica | reverse complement strand
ATGGGTGCGCTGCTGAATCGAAATACACCGCGCCGTACTGGGGCAACGGTGCTGCGTACATGCACCCCGGTGCGATCTCTCCGATGGGTGCGATACCGAGTACCACAACAGCTGGATACCGTACCCACCCTGTTGCAGATGTAGGGCACAGTAAACACAGCAGTTAACACACACCTTACATAACCCAAAACGGTGTGCCGGCGAATTGAGAATCGATCCGGTAAAATACGGTATAATACGGCACAGTACCCCGAAAAACGCGGCGGCATTCCGCTGAGATGCGCAGCGTCCACACAAACCCACGGCATCCAGACCACCCCCTGCAGCATCATGTCAGAGGGTGCACGCAGCGAGACTGCCTTTTCAAAGGCCAATGAGAGTGCTGCTCCTGCTGCTGTTCCTGTCTGCCTCGGTTGCACAAGGTAGGTATTGTAATATCGTACCACGAGCTGGTTCTGTGATTTGTGAGGTGTACCGGTAGGCGGCATGTACCGGATGATGTGTGCTGTGTGCTTGGTTGAGAGCATACAAATTAAACGACTCAAAGCTACCTAAAACGACTTGAACTACCATGCGTTGGTAAAGTACGGTACGTTTGAGAGGAGTGGCGCACTGGCGATATATCATCGGAGTATGAAAGAATGATAATATTACCTACCACAGACCCGCTGCGGTGGCCCTCAAATTTCTATTTATGTCGGAGAGATCGCACCCGGGTGCGATCTCTCCGATGGGGGTGCGAAAACACGATTAAATGTTTCTACGTTGTGTTTTTTATCGCACCCCGGTGCTATCTCTCCGATGGGTGCCAACCTTCCGATGGGCGCCAACTCTCGCATGATTACGGTACACCCCCCCTGACTGCGACCATGCAGAATACTGATTACACCTCCTCCCCCTTCCGTCAATGGTCAAGTGACTAAGGCAACCAACAAAATGACCCCCCCCCCCCACCATATGTACTATCTCTCCCACCTGTTCGAGGCCGACCGCGACCTTCTCCTTGAGCTTGGTCGCCAACCTGCCCATCACCCCTGCCGCCGTCTGCTGGTCGACGGCACTGTCTCCATGCACGCCGAAGAAGACGAGCTTCTGTTTCGACATTTCCTCCACCAGGTTGTTCTGCAACAGACGCCACGGAACGCGGATGGGTATATATAGAGAGAGAGAGAGAGAAAGAGAAAATTCGAAAAAAACGACAGCTGTGAGATCGAGGATTTTGTCGGAGCTCATTTTTGCTAGCTGAGTGTGATACTTCGATCGAGCGTACTTAAGGGTCTTGTATGTCCTTATCATGCAGGATGTACATCCTGTGTATGAGGAGAAAAACATTCTGACACTGCAGAATTCAGGGAGCCTGTGTCTTATCTGTGAAAAATAAACCGTGGGTTCGCACGTAACTTTGCTCCGTATATACCTGGTACATAGCATCCCCAAAGGATGAAACTTGCACACAAGGTTCCACACGACCGACAGATCGTCTACAGATATATCATCTACCGTAGATCATCTACTGTAGGGATTCTAACCAGCCGTTATGATATCTTGTGCAGGATCTGTACAGTACAGACCCAACCCAGGGAACATGTCCTATAGATCCAGACCTGCCGTTACGAGATGTTGTGGTGAGGATCTCCACAATACATATCCACCCCCGGAAATATGTTCTAGATCATGCAGATCATACGGCTCCCATCCGGCAACATGAGCTAGATAACACAGACCATACAGATCAGGAATACATCTTCCCTGAAAGATCTAGATAATCTATTTGTGGAAATCAATGATCTGTCCGAGGTGTGCAGGGTTTGCACGGCAGGGGCGGTGGTAAAACGGGACAGCAGCGGAAACCGCTGTACACGCGTTATTTTGACGCTTTTGGTTGCTGATTGTTGCTGTTGATTTCGGTGCCATTACAAAGAAGAAGACTAGCTTCTGTCCCGACATTTCCTCCACTACGTTAGGCTGTTCTGCAACAGACGCGACGCACCACGGGCGGGTATACATAAAGCACCCCCAAGTGTTCACATATCTCGGACAGATGAGATGAGAGATGAGCTGGGATGAGATGATATGAGATGCCGTGATATGAGTTGAGATGGGATTAGATGAGATGAGATGGCATGAGATGAGATAGATGAGATGAGATCATATCAGCTTCCCATCTCCTGATATAGATCCTTCTGGGCAGATTTATATAAACCTCCCTGATCTTTACGATATGCACGACATATTGTGGAAGGCTATGTTTGACCAGCAGGATCTGCAGGATACGGATCTTGGCACGAAATTTCATAACGACAAACCAGGTGCCCGGTAGCACGGGGGACCTCTATTAACAAATTACTAGCACATAGGACCTACGGAACAAACAAAACCTGAACATTTACCTACTGTATCTTCACGAACAACAATTGGTCCCCTATTTCCTCAAGGTTCTTCGTAATAATACACCAGCTAAATACGATCTACAAATAGGTTATCTAGACAGAGTGTGATCTGTGTGAGGAGTGCCAAGGTTTGCACGGCAGGGGCGGTGGTAGAACGGGGTGGTTGGCAACTGCTGGCAGGCGTTCTTGTTTTGATCCTGCCTCGGATATTCGTGTGTTGGTTTTGCGGCGGGGCTGTTTTAGTTCGACGGGCGGTGGTGCGTGCGTCCTACGACTGCTAGGTGGGTGGGTGGGTGNNNNGGGTGGGTGGGCGCCGCTGCCCCTGTTAGGGTCACTGCCCGGATGCGTCAACACGTGACCAGCGCTGTTGGTGGTCGTTCTATCTTCGCGACGAGAGTGGTAAACGAGAGAGTTCCGGGCTTCACCGGAGCTTTGTCGATGCACCACCGTACTATTATACGATTTCCCTGTATTTCGCACCACCGGTACTTAGCATATAGCTTGCTTGGATTTGCTGCTCTATGGTAGGGGTGTAATGTGGAGTTCGAAACCTCTTTTATATACGCGTACGCATACTTGGATTGCGGCACCCTCAAAGTAAATAATATCAATCGGTCACCACTCGAGCCGTGCACGGTCAAAACGTTCAAACATTCTGCCTACTCGTGTATGATACCTGGTACCTGGTATCCCCAAACAGGGCGGGTACATTTTAACTAATAATTGTAGAACCTCTTCACAAGAGCAGTACGTAGCTCTACAGCAGTAGCTCTACAGCACTACGAGCAGGTGCTACGAGTAGGCCAACGTAGAGCTATTGGCAGCTCTCGTTTTTGGTGTCTACCTCTACGTGCTGTAGACCCCAGTACCGTTGCTACTCGTGTGCTGTACGAGTATACGGGCTCTTCCGCGAGTCCACGTACGAGTAGAGAGCAGCAGCAGACATAACAGGTTGTGGGCTCTGCGAGGTACTGGCGCCTCTATACACCAGGTATATATATACATCTCTACATACTACTGTACGTACTGCTGTTGCACGGGTACATATAGAGCAGTAGTCGTATCACATAATAGCTCGACCGCTGCTGCTGCATTTATGTACGTACGACGGGTACCGGTGTACTCGTATAACCAGATATCCATGTGATGATGGGAGTGCAAGTGTTAGTGTTGCCAACTCGTGACTCGTGTGTGACCCAGCTGCCAGGGTGCAGCTGTACCGACCGACATGTGTCATGTGTCATGTTTGTCGTTATGGACACTGCTCATGATACCGCAGCTGTACACTGCTCTACGAAACAAATGCTTCACGCCGCCCGAACCGTACCTCCAGGTTCTTGGGGAACGGCACCGTGGTGGGAGGGTCCGTGTACTCCACTCGGTACGCCAGCGGCCTCGGCGACCGCAGCCCATCGGGGTTGTCCTCGGGAGGGATGTCAAACTTGTTCTTGTTTCCGAAGCCAAACTCGATGCCTCCGAGGTCGATCGCGCCCGCCGCTTGGGGCCCAAGCGCCGCAGCAGCGAACCCGGCCATGGACGCTCCCGCCAGCAGAAAATCACCCCGGGTTTTTGCGCTTGCTGGGCGTTGCCGTCTCTGCTGTCGCTGCTGCTGCTGCTCCTGCTGCTCCTGCTGGTCATCCTGTCGGCGTAATGGGAGGTCTTCACCCTGCCCCTTGGATTGCATGCACATGATCCCTGCCGCTGTTACTTCTGTTGCAGTTGCTGTTGCTGCCGTCGCTGCTCCCGAGTAGCAGGTTCTCTGCGGTCGGGGCGATCGACGACGGCGCGAGCGAGGGTGGCGCTGCAGCGACGACGACGACGTCGACGACGACGCGTGTTGGTGTGACGTGGACAGCAGCACCAGCGAGTGCTTGCGGCGCTCTCCCCCCTGCCGATGCGTCCCTGCTACTCGTACATCACTCTTGGTATGTCGAGCGTAGCATGAGGAAGAAGCCAAGTCAGTGCCGCAGGAGGCAGCGGAAGGGAGATGCCGCCCCACGGCAGAGGAAGGGGATACCGTGAATGCCTCGCCTGCCGCAGCGAGCGAGGCGAGGAGTATGGCTCGGGCACAGGCTGCACTCATTGTCGCACGAAGGTCGACCGCTTCGACTGCGTCGGCATCAAGCAACCAGCAACCGAGCATTTTTCTCGATTTTTTTCGATGGAGTTCATTACTGTAAAGAGGCCTTGGGGAAACGGAGATTTTTTCGGCAGAATGAAACCGCAAATCGCGCGAAAAATAACGCGCGAAAATATCCAACGTACTCGTAGTCTCTCGTACCTCGCCGAATGTCCCAGCAACGTCGTTGCAGGCTGCGGCACCGGGCGTACATATACCTGGCAGTACCAGAAGTACCTGTGATAGCAGGTCCTTTGCCTGTTGTTTACTGATGCTGCATCCACCAAACAAAGCAAACAAGCGTGATAATTTGTGCGTACGTACTGATCTCTGTTGTCCTTGTACACGTATGATATCTGGTAGGGTTTTAGAAACAAACACCGGTCGGACGGACGCTCGACTTCTTGCCCACATATCAAGGTTGCTTGTGCAACCTCCTGGTGCCTGATAGGCACCTAGTAGTACTACCGTAGCTGTTGTTATACAGTAGGCATCGCAATAAGCAGGATACAAAAACAAATCAGACGACGAAATAGACGCTGCTTACGTGAAACTGCCAGGCGTATACCACTCCGGACGGAAATCTAAGGATCGTTTGGTCTTCGTGTTAATATCCCAACGGTCCTTACATTTTCGTCTGGACTGGTGTGGTACCTGGTGTATATCATGAACAAGTCAGGGAAAAAATAATTAAATTTTTCCATGGAGGATACAAAGTAATATGTACTCGTACCTAAGACCAAAGGTTATGGTACCACTTTGTGGCTCGTTCATAATCTTATCAGCAACATAGTGCCAAAGAAAATGGGTGTACCCCTCGTATGGAGCATAAAGTTGGCCACTATGTTCCCCAAGATTGAAAAATCCAACAAAAAGGGGTGTCTCGTCATCATCTGACCCCTGAGATGATGCCAGGCACAATACGCCATTATCTTGGTTGGCTCTTTTATTGTTCCGCAAATATTTACCATACTACATGCCTTGCACTATATACGAGAACGATACGTATAATATGTACGTATGACGTACACCGAGTACGTATACGAAAACGATACGTACCATATTTTGAATACATACGAGTATTATGTTGCTTTGGCCATAGGCACTGCTGCTGCACAGCCTTTATCTTTGTTTGCCGAAATAAAAGTCGAGAAGAAAAAAGAGCCACAAAGTGGTACGATAACGTTTGGTCTAACACAAAACAATATCAGTACAACCCAGCCGGTCGCCCCGATGATTTTAGTTGAAGTGCAATGCCAGAATGGGTGTTTTCCCGAAAGGAGTACGGGACAGAGCAAAGCTGAACGTTTCTGACAAGATACAACCCCAACCATTCAGAAAAAGACGGAGCTACGACCGGTACCAGGTAAGTTACACAAGGGGCGAGGATACACGATAAATCACGCCTCCTCCGCAGTTAGTTCCCGAATCTCTTGGGAATGGCCGCGAAGGGAACGCAATGGTTGCGGCGAGGTTTTGTGGCCAAGCCAACCACTTGTAATCGAGAAAAAAAAAACCGCCTGCTGAGAAAAGTCCTCATTAATTTCATCCAATTCAAGCAAGCATGCCTCAGGTGTTTGTCACACACACAGGTCAGCGCATACACGATCGATCGTCGAGTGACATACTCGAGATAGATGCGATGCGACGCTTGCTGCACCGCAAAGGCGAGGCAACGGCCACACCTAACCAACTCCCCCATGTACTATAGCTACAGCAGGGCCGGTCTTGAAAGAGCGTGCGCTTGGCGCGACCACACGCGGCATCACAAAACTGTTCAAAATTATTTAGAGCTGGCCTATGATTATCAACCAATCCCTGCTGTCGAGTAAATGCAGCGCGAAATTGTTGTGGGGAACAGAAAACCGGTACCTAGCCTGGTGGGCATTTACAGACGTCTCCGGTGCGCTCGGAACACTACTATCATACTTCGCAACGGGCTATAGCTAGCCGCTTGCTTTTATGGCATTCCGATGCCCAGCAGCTACGACACCACCTTCCCAATCGCGGGTTTACTCTCGGACGAACAAAAATGTGGCCGAAAGAAAAAATACTCGCATCACACGGGGTGGCAACGTCAACCGAGCGCAGCCAATCAATGGTAAGGCTACCATCATTAAGGTGCGTTACAACAGCGAGGTCGGGTGCTACCCACAACCAAAACAAGTTATACAAATTGCGGACGACTATTTTCAAGGGGCAGCTCTAAACCAACCGAAAAACACGAGCTATTTCAAATCCCAACAGGCGCAACACGAAAACGACGAATTTTACACGAGAAAACGTTACGCGAGGGCGACCCGAATGATCTCTTGACGCCCAGGAATGATTCAACCCAAACGGCAAAACAGCATGTTGTCAAAAACATGCTAACCACTCCGAATAGCGCCTCCACCCGCTCCGCCATTGATAGCCCCCCCGCCCTCCGTCAGACTGAGAGTAACCCCCCCCCCCCCCCCCTCCGCCGCCGCCGCCACCGGGCTGAATCGTTGAAACCTATTATTAATAATAGCCGCCGCTGTCGCGGATTGCGGCGGATAATACAGCACAGGAAAAATATTCGTTCGTCATTGCGCTCCTCGGCCGGCGGAGGCGGAGGAGGTAGCTGCAGCAGCAGCGGCGGCCGCTGCATTCCTTTCGCCGAAGAAACGCTTGCCGGCCTCATAGCTGAGCATCATGATCGCGCAAGCCGGCGCAACTTTCCCCACGCGCGCCAAGGCTCCGGTGAACAGCCCCGCGGTGCCTCGGCTATCTACGATGCTCCGCATAACGTCGAAGGTGCCCGGCGGTCGGCGCGGCGGTGGCGGCGGTCGGTGCTCGCAGCACACCTCTGTTTATCGGGAGAACAAGGAACGGTGCACGGGGCGGGTGGGAACTTCAGAGGATAGAGTTGTCGAACATAAATTACTTGATTATGCTACGAGTACAGTATCGGTCACACGGAAGCAGCCCGGGCTGATGGGGTAGGAGATTGTGCCCGTAGTGTGGTGTAAGGAGCTGTGCCACACGCGTGCAGCAGAGGCTGATACTTGCTGCTCTGCTGCACGCTCTTTCCTCGACGCTTGACAAAACCGGACTCGTCGTTGTTTGCGCCCTATATATACTGCGTATATATGTATGGGTTACGTAAGAAAACGAACTCAAGTTGTGGTGGGGAAATACACAGATAGTTCGACACCAAAAATGAAAACCACACACAAAAAAAGGTTTCGTTGGGCCGCGCCAAACTCCAGAGAAGAAATCGGCGCGCGGCATGGTTTCACAACTTATCGGCTGCACCTCCGCTACCGTACTCCTGCTCGAGACTCACCGTCCACCGTTTTGATGACCACCTGGCGCTGCGTTTTTACTACGTCGAAGGGGTGCGTAAGCAAGCTCGCGACCCCCCCCGACAAGGCACCCGCCATAAAAGACCGTAACAAAAAATCCGTCGAGCTCCTGTCCTGGGCAGACCCGCCCCCCCGCCCCTCCCCGCCCCTCCCGCCATCTGCGCGTCCACTTCGCCCGCACCCAAGCCCGGCCTTCAAGTTCTCATAGCCCAACCAATACACCATCGAGAACGGCACGTCTCGCCACATCGTCGTCCCCACCCCCCGCCACATCGCCAACGCCCCTTCTTGTCGGAAAACCCTGGCCAAGTCTTTACCGACGGAGACCAGGGGCAAGTCTGCCAGAACTGCCCCCCACGCCCGCCCCCTGCCTCCTCGCGCAGCGCCGGCGCCGACCACCTCTTTTACCACCACCGCCGCCTGTTGCGATTGTGATCGTGTTCGCAGGAGTTCAAGTGGCCCCATGACCACGGTGGCGATGACGCGGGCCGTCGCTCCCGCGGTCGATGGCGCCGTCAGCGCCCCCATCCCGGCCTTCTCCAGTCTATCCAAGAACTCGTCGTAGACGCTGTAGTAGATCACCGTGGCGGGTACCGCCATGATGAGGGAGACGTCCAGGCCCTGGTAGAGCCCGCGTGAGCCCTCCCACCGAGCGATGTGGCTCAACGCGGCGAGGGTTCCAGAGGGAAGCGGCGGGGGCGGTCTCGCAGCCGCCCCGCCCCCCCCGGCTGAAGCACTGAAACCGATCGCGGCCGCGGGTGAGGAGAGGGAGAGCCGCGCCGAAGTGGTGTACGGTCGGCCCTGCTGCCGGCACAGGTCGCAGGGCTCTTGGTAGCCGCCCCCGCCCGCACCTTGCCGCGAGGAGGCGGCGTGCTGGCTCACGGCCTCAGCCTGCACCGCCTGCACCCGAGTCTTGACCACGTCTGGCCAGCGCGCGGACAAACGGGGAGGGGTACAGCAGTATCATATTATACGCCCACATCGATCCATGAGAGGGTTGCAAGTTGCGGTGGGTGTGTAGTGGCACCATTTTGTGCACGAGGGGAGACAACATTAACCATAAATCTCAAGTCTTGGTCTAGTCTCGTCTGCGGTGATGTGGGCGAGATAGATCCCAACAGAGGGTTACTCACGAAATTATGGAGTTGCCGCGCATCGAAGGGCTGCGGGTTTCCGCAAAAAAATACACCTACGGTAGTGTGTGTTCTTCACATTATACCGTTCTTTCTACCCGTCGACATCCAGCACACCCAGTGTCCGTGCTGGTTCTTCATCCTAGAGAGTGGAAAGAAACAAGCTCTGTGGTCACGAAAACTACGGCACAGATAACTACGTCGTAGACAGCAGTACAATGCCGTTGCATTCATACCTCGTCGGAGATCTCAACTAAAGGTGCGTAGTGCCGCTGTATATACATCAACCGTAGTTTATATATACGGAACCGAGAGTTAATGATACCGCGCTGATTACTCTGGCTGTAGCATTGAAGGCCTACCCCCGCCCGCCAGCCAGAAAAAGCGGGAAACAAGAGAGATACTCCGCACATAAATTGCCGCTCTCCGACAATGGATGGCGGGCGCTTGCCAACCCCTGCTACCGTAAGCAGCGCTTTTGGGGGGACATGGAGCGTGCAGGTAACGAATAAGACAGCGATGCGCGATTTGCAAACCGTGTATTATACAGAGCACGCAAGAAAAACGCACCCCCAGCGACGAATTTCCCCCACTCGATTTTCCTCCAGACCAAGGGGCGCACACACAGCAGCGGTAAGGTTATAACCCATTCATAACTGAAAAAAAATGTCCCACCCTAATTCCAAGTAGTTTGCCCCCAAATTCGTGGGACCAGTTCTTAAGGGGTTAAGGCTTGCTTCATGGATATCTCTTTTGGGTTCTTCATCTTGCCATGAACGCATCTCTCGACGTTTGCTCTGTCCCCGTTGTGAACCCTTTCAGAACTGCAAAGCTTATCCCACACTAATTCCAAGTAGTTTGTCCCCAACTTCGTGGGACCGGTTCTTAAGGGGTTAAGAGGAAACCAGCTTCGAAATTCTTCCCAGGGGCGTGTTATCGTAATTGTTATGTACCCCCTGGTACTCGTATATACGAGTAGTGTACCAGGTGCCTGGTACTACTACGTACGGTAACGGTACTTGGTATTATTTGCACCCATAGCGCAGGCAGTGGTTCTTACGTACTTACGATACGAAAGCCAAAACCAATCGTACTCGTACCTGGTACCTTAGTGTATCATACTCTTTACAAGGCAACAGGGGAGAAATCACGCCGCCTGGCCGCGGCAAGAGAACATCGCAGCAGCATCGCCACAGCAGGCCACACAACGGCGGTGAGCTCTTTTTCGGAAGGGCACACGCCGCAGCGAGCTCCAGCAACCAAGACAACACCATCGGCGCGTGCCACAAGGAATTTCATATCAACGACCATCTCTGCCGTCTTGAGCTGCGACAGGACTACTTGATACAAGGGGGTACTTCTGTTTCAGGCCATACAGAGCAGGACACTACGACGAGTGAGTATAATTTGAACCGAAACGAGGAGGGTGCAAACCAGAAACTCAAAGCGCTGTTTTGTGTGCGTATAGGATGCTTACTGACTGCTGCTGTGGTGTTGATGGTTGGTGGCTGCGGTCACGCCGGGCTCGAGTGAAGAACTTATGCATTGATCGTACTCCCTCGTCTCTCTGGTACAGCACCACAGCAGCAGAGCACCTCGGGTGGAAAGCTGCGGTACGTGGAGTATCCCCCGCGGAAACAAGCACAAAATGGACAATTTTACATTTTTTTGTTCACCAATTTTCGACTCTACCCCCCTTTCTTTTACGGTGCTTTCGAACCCAGACGTCGTCTCACTCACCCATGGGCGTCGCCACAAGACTCGTCGCCAGCACCCCCACGCAGGCAGACGCCATTCGCTGGGGCGGCGTGACCTCCATCGACACTGGGGCGGCGGCTATCTCTTCGGACAGGCACTCGAATCGCATCCGGCCCGGACCCACAAAAGCTTGCTTGTTGGGTTCGCAAGCGGCGGGGTTTTATCCTCGGGAGGCCCAAAGGGGATGTAACTTCTAGATCACCGCGGTCCTTTCCTGTGATACCGGCTCTCTCGGTGGGGCACACCGAACGCGGACTTCTGCGGCGTGTAGTCCGCCGAGACGTCTCTGCACGCAGCACTGCGCTTGCGCAAAACTGCAGCGGCTGACACCGCAACCTCTGATTTTGAGCCCGAACCAGAACGCACGGTACGTTTCTGGAACTCCCCGCCGGCATTTGATGCGGTATTGGGTGGTTTGCAGAGTTGTACGCAGAGAGACCTACTCCTGCGAGACACGCTCAACGACCTTGGCGAACGACAACTCTGGTCATCCCCGCTAGTGATCAAGGAGCGAGGAACCCTTGCGCGGAGAGGCAGCTGGCGAGAAAAGTCGATCAAATATGGGCAACCATGTAAAGGCGAGGCCCAGGGCCAAGCCTAAGCCCAAGAGCATCAAGGCTAAGATAAACAGGAAGATGGGGTCCAAGCGACGCACCCAGCGGATGGGGAAGGAGCTGAAGAAGGGAGAGAAGGGTGCCGCGGCCAGCTTCCTCACCCGTGCCCAGGTGAGCAGAGCTGCATTCTTGGAATGGAACTACCTTGCGCAGGCGTTGCATTGATACGATCATGCACCATGCTCGCGTCCGCGGCCGACGTACTGCTGTGTGCTCTATGATACCCCTGGTAGCTGGCATCGCTGTGTGGGTGGCTGGTTTTGGGCGGTTGCGTGGCTGGTTCCGGCCTGCGTGATGGGCGAGAGGTGTAGATGTAGATGTGCTGCGCTGAGGGCACGGCGGGTCGCTCGCTGCACGGCAGTGAGAGGAGTGTCTCCGTCCGTCGCCCAGCCAGGGCAAAAGGCCGCCCAAGCTTGCTCTGCGACCTCCGCGTACACCAATCGAGGTTCGAGGGTATGTACGGCCTCGCGCTGTCGTACATATCATACCGGTACCTCTGGCAACACGAGTATGCCAGGTACTCCTGAACATGCTGTATATACGAAGCACCCTTTTTTACTCGTATACTACTGTAGACAGCAGTACGAGTATCGTAGGCATACCACACCACACCACACCACACCACACCACACCACACCACACCACACCACACCACACCACACCAGAACAATACGGCAACCGTGGTTGTCTACGTACCCTTTTGGCTTTTAGTCTACGTACCTGGTATTGCTGTATCATACCACCCGCTTCACACTTCAAATGTTGCCAGAACCGTGGACTACAGCAGTAGCGCGACAGATCATACGCGCTTTCATCGTAATATTGTTTTCTATTAATAGATGCAGTCGGTACCTGGTACTGCTGTTCAAGTGCACAGACAGCAGTAGACAAGCAGAACCCTCTGGTATTAATAGTTATTAATACTCGTACCGATATAAAGTAGTACAGCACACATGCAATATAAAACCCAGCTAAAACGCTCAAAAACCCGGATCGAGCGTCACCGACGCCGGGCGCGCGCCTGCTTGGTAACTAACGGTTTCGCGAATCATATCTACCACTCCAGGCTGCGTCTTGGTTGCTCATTCCGTCGCTGCAAGAGTTCATCACGCCGTTCGTCCGCGAGCAGTTTGCTACCGTGCGGCTACGGTGGAGTGAGGTTTTGACTGGTTTGAACGTTTTAACCGCACCACACCGCACCGTTATCAAAATCCTAAAGTCCGCACCGCGTCGCACCGCACCGCATTGCACCGCATATCATAGCGGTTCGATGCTACACCGTGAAAATTCTTGCTCGATACCAGGTACCTGGTAGTCTACTGCTGTACCCTGGTTATGTACGTTTTTCACATTGTGTCCTTCACATTGTCGTTGCATGCGTAACCTCTTTTATTATGGGGGACCATACGTACGTAGTAAATAGAACCTACGGTAGACACAAAATCCTGTATATTTGCCTATTTTTACTAACAATAATTGGTCCTATTTAGTATGGTCCCCCCTAAAATAGCACTGCTACACCACGTTTCGGGGACACACAATGCGCTTGGACTCTTCATTTCAAATACCCCATGCTTCTTGTCGCAGTGTACCAGTTATAGTTCAAGGGTTTGATCAAGGTTAGGTATTGTGCTACAGCCAGGAGTATATAGCTCTTGGTGTCGCGGCCTACCGGCCCTTTGTTTCTGCTGCGGCGAGACACGACGGCGACGCCGCGCTGTCTTGAGAGAACACAGTACCTGGCATGTATGTATACGCCGACTTTTCCCTGCGCGCGGAGGAGCGTTTGTTTTGGCATCCATGACAATATATTATCTACCACCGCCCGCACACTGACGTCCTCCTCTACCGCTTGCGCCGCCCCTCGCGTTCCTTCCCTGCTCTGACGTTGATCATGCGTTTTGCGTGGCTTGGGTGTGGTGGGGTTTCTATGTTCCTGCTGGGTCGTTTTGTTTTTCCCGGCTTGCCAGGTTCTCCGCAGGCTGCAGATCTCCCTCCGAGACTTCCGCAGGCTGTGCATCCTCAAGGGAGTCTACCCGAGAGACCCGTCCAAGAAGGCGTCCGGAAAGGTGGGTGACAGAGCGGGACGCTACGTTGGTTGGCGTTGCTTTGGCGTGGAGACGTCGCCTTTGTGAGCGATATCGCCCCCCCCCCCCCCCCCTCCCATGGCCCTTATCTGTCTGTCTGTCTGTCTGTCTGTCTGTCTGTCTATCGGTCGGTCTGTTTGTCTGTTTGTCTGTCTGTCTCTTTCTTTCACTTTGCGGCTTGTTTCTTTTCTGTTTCTATTTTTCTTATTTTCTTTATCTCTGCCTGTTTGTTTCTGTCCGCGTTTCGATCTGTAGTTCGGTCTTGTCTATGCAGCTCTAGCTGTGTCGGTACCTGCCTTTTCTCCATTTTTTGCCCTCCCGTGCACCCCTTTCTGTGCCCCGGTTTGAGGCCTGGCTGATCCGCCGCATCCCCCCTCCCCCTCCCCCCCTATAACCACACGTTACCCTCCAGTGTAAAACCCGTATGCCTGCCGCTCCAAGCAAGGGTTTTCAGTTGAAATCAGCCCCTTGCCCTTTCCCTCACCTCTCTCCCACCCTTACTTAGTTGCTTCCACTTATCGAATCCAACCCAACCAAACTAAACCCAACCCAATCCAATCCAACCCAACCCAACCGAATTGTACAGGACAAGACCTACTATCACATCAAGGACGTGGGCTTCCTCTCCCACGAGCCCGTGCTCCAGAGCTTCCGCGACTTCAAGACCTTCATGCGGAAGCTTCGACGCACTATCGGCCGCAAGAACATCAAAGACGCGCAGGTGGGTAGGATGTCTCCCTCCCTGCCCCCTGTCCCCTCCCCCCTCCGGTTGCTATTCGCCTGAAAACTAAATATTACATGTGTGTTTTTAGCATTGTTGTTTTCTGCACATTTTTTCGATGGCACGGATCAGAGCCATGCATTTCGAAAATCACCAATATTAGTTTCGCGCAATTTTGTTTTCCTCCAAATATTGGAATGCGAAACCTTGCAAATATTTGAAGACGCGCGGCGTATCACCACTTGGGACTACCAGTAGACGCTGGGCGTAGGCTCTCCCTGCACAATTATTTTGTGGGCGCGTTTTTTCTATAGTTCGTGTGCATTAGTCGTCCGAGGCGACGTGGTTTTGCCTAGGCGGTTGTCAGCGAAAACTGCGGAGCTACTGCACTACAAGGCGTACTGTTTTTTTTTCTTGTTGGTCTAATCGAAACGATTTTTGATCGTCGCGGCTGATTTTCTCTTTGCCCATCCCCCCGCCTCTCTCTTCCTCTCTCTCTCTCCCCCCCCCCCCCCCTCTTCCCCCTCCCCCCCGCCTCTCTCTTCCGCGCTCTCTCTCCCCCCCCTCTCTCGCCCCCCCCCCCCCCCTCTTCCCCCTCCCCCCCGCCTCTCTCTTCCGCGCTCTCTCTCCCCCCCCTCTCTCGCCCCCCCCCCCCCCCTCTTCCCCCTCCCCCCCGCCTCTCTCTTCCGCGCTCTCTCTCCCCCCCCTCTCTCGCCCCCCCCCCCCCCCTCCCGCTATCTGTCCCCATTGCACTCCACCGCACCACACTCCCCCGCTCTGTGTCTGCTGTATTGACGTCTCTCATTATCGCCCCCTTCTTTCAGCGGCGAGAACTTAACGAACGACCGGTGTACAAGCTGGACCACCTCATCAAAGAGCGCTACCCTCGCTTCCTCGACGCCGTGCGGGACCTCGACGACGCGCTCTCGCTTGTTCACCTCTTCGCCTCGCTCCCCCAGGTGGGCAGTAGAAATAACTGTATCATACGCGTACCTGGTTATAGTTTTTTTTTTTTTCTTTTTTTCCCTGAGGTATTCTCCCACTCCAGGGGTTTGTGGAGACTGTCCTGTGACCAACGGGCTGTAGATGTTTGGTGATTACTTAATGTGAGAAAACAATCACGACAACAAATGTACATCAGCATTACAGGTGGTAGCGTGTCACAGTTGTGGTGGTAGTCGCAGCGGTAGAGATAACGGTAGTAGTAGTTGTAGTAGTAGTAGCGGTAGCAGTAGCGGTAGCAGTAGCGGTAGCAGTATCGGTAGCAGTAGCGGTAGCAGTAGCAGTAGCGGTAGCGATAGCGGTAGCGATAGCGGTAGCGATAGCGGTAGCGATAGCGGTAGCGATAGCGGTAGCAGTAGCGGTAGCAATAGCGGTAGCGGTAGCGGTAGCGGTAGCAATAGCGGTAGCGGTAGCGGTAGCGGTAGCCGATAGGGTTGGGGTTAGGGTTATAGTGATGGCAGTGGTGTTCGGGGCGATGGTGCCGTTTTTTGGCGATCGTTATGTTTGTCGGTAGCGGTCGTAGTGGTTGTGGTGATGGTGGCAGTGGCAGTGGCTGTTGGAATGGCCGTAGTGCCGTGTTTTGTTTTGTGGTGATAGCCGTGGTGATAGTGGTGGTGGCGGTGGTGGTAAGGGTTGTAGTCGTGGTTGTGTTGACGGTGGTGGTGGTGGTGGTGGTGGTGGGTAATAAATCGTAGGAGTGGTGGTGATTGTGATGGTGGAGGGTAAGAGTCGTGGGAGTGGTGGTGATGGTGGTGGTGGGGCAAAAGTGGTTCTTGCTGTACTAGTGGTAGTGGTGGTAGGAGTGGTATCGCTGTTTTGGTGTTGGTGGTCGTCGTCGCGGCGTTGGTGCAAATGAGCCTTTGCGCAGTCGACGTCGCGCTGTGCCTAGTGGCACGCGGTTGGTCGAGGCAGATGGCACACGAGTAGCGTGCGGTGTCTATAAACCGTTTCCGGGCCGTTATGATTGTCCTGTGACTTTTTTCCCCTCGGAACCGGGAGGGTGCTAGGGCGGGCGTTAGCGCGCTTTTTACCGGGGAAGTCGGTTAAGCACGCGCCGTGCGGCTTCGGATTCAAGAGCCAAGTTTTACTTATGGAAGCATCACCGCAGAGGAAGATTGGCGATTTGATGATATGCCCTGCAGTGTGCGCTGCTGTTGAGCCCTGCTGTGCGCGTGTGCGATTACGTATGTTTTGTGTTTGAATATTGGTATCCCTTGCTGACTGCTTGTTGTTGCTGCTGGTGGTGTCGTCCCGTGGGTGTGCCGTGGGTGTGCAGATGAGAAGGAGGACGTCGGCCCACACGGAGACGTGCAAGCGGCTGGTCAAGGAGTGGTCCTTCTACGTGAGCAAGGCCAAGTGCCTCTCCAAGGTCTTCGTGTCCATCAAGGGCGTTTACTTCCAGGCGGAGGTGGGTGGATGGATGGCTTTCGCTTTTAGTCTTCTCCCGCTCTATCTCTCTGCCGGACACCCCCCCCCCTCCCCCGATTCGTAGTCGCGATACCGTCGTCGTCCCGGCTGTACTGGTTAGTGCTGGTGCGCTCCCTCCGCGTGCTGTTTGTTGAGTAGCAACACACAGTACAGTACAGGACACCTAATGAGAGACAGGAAATCTGGTCCAGGCTGGATTTCTTATTTGATAGAGGGTGCTTTCTACACTAATTTCGATATACCGACTCCTAATTTCTTATTTTCCTCTAAATATCAGCCTGGCTTTCTTATTAAGTGTCGTGTCCAGGAAATACAATCGCCGTTTTGGGCTCTCGTGTGGATATCAAAACGATTTACTGTATTCGCGGCCAGAGCGATATATGTATCATTTTTTGGCGATATTGAGCTGGAAAAACGCCTCTTTGTTGTTATTGAGCTGGACAACTGCCTCGTTGTTTTGAGTACACGAAGCGGAAAGCGGCGACAGCAGTAAGGCGTTTCGTTTGAGGTTGGGCCGTTTTCGCCATCAGAGGGTTAAGGTCGCGTGGGTTCATTTTTGTTTCAAAATTACCCTTCGATATTGAAAGAACCTATACTCGTATAATACATGTACCATTTTGTGTTTTGTTCTATGTTATATAACACAATTTTTTAATTTCAAGTGTCGTACAGGTACAAGGATACCAAATAAGAAAAAGGAAAACTGGCCAAGGCTGGATTTCTTATTTGAAAGAGGGTGCTTTATACACTTATTCCGAGTTAACGACACTCGATTTTCTTGTTTCCCTCTCAATATCAGCCTGGCTTTAGTAGTAGCGTGTTTCTCACTAGGTGTCCTACTGTATTGTACTGTACTTGTATTGTACCGGTATTCATCACTGTACGCTCGGATTTCGTGCTACATATATACATGCGATAGGTACCAGTATCATTTTCTCAGGCATCAACAGCAGTATCATACGTAGTGTTCTTTTTTTCATTTTCCATTTTTTTTTTTTTTTTTGTCGGTTCTCTCTGGTGCAGGTGATGGGCCAGCCGGTGACCTGGGTGGCCCCGCACATGTTCACGACCCACTACCCGCACGACGTGGACTTCTCCATCATGCTCACCTTCCTGGAGTTCCACGAGACGCTGCTCAAGTTCGCCATGTTCAAGCTCTTCCACACCCTGGACCTCAGGTACACAACAGACACAATGGACACAATATCGGCGTGGTCGTACACGGTTGTTGTAAATCCACACACCAGCTGCGCAGAGCGGTGGGATTGTATATACTGGCATGTATTTGTTCCAGTGCTAATTTTTATTGGTGCTGCAGGGTGTTTTCGTTGTTTGTCTGCGGTCCCGGCACTGCCATCGATGTTTGCTTTTTATGTGTGTGTGTTTTTCCCGGCTTGTTGAGTTTGCGTGTGGCGCAGCAGCAGCACAGCGGCAGCAGTAATGCACGCTAACGTAATGTAAATATTGCGGTTAATGCAATCGACGCCCCCAAAAATTTCTCTCGTTCAACCGCATCCCTCTTGGTGGCTCCCATCCCCGCTCCCCTTTCACCCCCACACCCTACCCACCCACCCCCCCCAACCTCGTCACGCCTCCTGGAAGTGGCCACCCCAGAAAAAGAAAGCAATTTATTCGACGCTGTAGGCAAGAAAGTTCGCCTCACACGCGATTTATTAGTAGGATGCAGCTCGCCCTTCATGCGACTCGTCCCAACTCCTCACTTCGCTTCGCCCTTCTGGTGCAAGGCAAATGTCTGCCTGGTCAATTGAAAGCTCGACGTGCCCCGTCCCGGCGTTGTATGTAGGGATGCGAGGGTCTATGGTCATACGACTACGGCCATGCACGACATGAGTACCCCCCCCCTCCTTTTCCAAATGTTACAGATGTCCTCTGTGAGGATTAGGAACAGTGCTTCGCCTCGAAAGGGGTGGTGTGGTCAATGGTCAAAATGAACAAAACAAGCAACAAATGAGTACCCCCCACCCCCCCACCCCTACGACGCCCTTACTTATGTTACCAAACCGCGCAACAGGTACCCCCCGGTGCTAGACGCGGAGTTGGACGGAGTGGACGCGGGCCTGGCGACGCTGAAGCCGCAGAGCCTGGAAGATGTCGAGGACGGAGGCGAGGGCGGGGCGGGACGACCGGACGGGGAGGAGGAGGAGGAGGAGGAGCACAAGGTGCTGCCGAGCACGAAGGACGAGAGGAGGGCGGCGAAGAAGAAGCTGAAGGAGGATGAGAAAAAACTCAAGGTATGATAGGAGTTGGTTACGGCTGCAACGGCTCGTGGCTTGGTTCGGTTAGGTACGAGTCATTTACTGCTGTGATGATTTTAAGTGTCTTGATGTCTCGTTTCGGTTTGCCCCCTCTGGTTGACGCCCGTGTTGTTTAAGTAATGTGCCAGGTTAGATGTGTTTATGTATAGGTGCTGTATATACGGGGTACATAGGGAAGGGAGCGCCTGTCTTGTTTTTATTTATTTGTCTGTTCGTTTGTCTGTCTTGCCTGTGTGTCTTGTCTTGTCTGTCTTATCTGTCTGCCGGTTTGTCTGTCTTGTCTGTCAGTTTTGTCCCTTGGTCTCTCTTGTCTGTCTGTTGCGCTTCCTGCCAGTCCAGCAAATGCGAATACGGAAAGGACGAGATCACGCCAATCACAGCTCACACTTGGTTCATCCCACTCCCCGCCCCCCGCCCCTCTCTGCCTTAGCGCCACCGCCCCACCTGCAAACCTTTTCGTTGCCGTTCCTGGGTTACCTGACCCCTCCTTCCCCCCCCTCCCACTACGCACTGCTCCCGAATCAACCAAACATGTCGCAGTCCCTGGAAGCCAAGCTGGGGCAAATATCCCGCGCAGACAAGGCCGCCGCGGCCGCCGCTGCAGCAGGCAAGGAGGGGGGCGGGGTGGCGTTGCTAGAGGGGGGGGAAGGGGTCGACGAAGAGGATGTAGAGATGGGGGATGCATTGACGGCGCCCCTGGAGGAGGCGTTCATGAGCAGGACGCAAGAGGGAGAGGTGAGCGGAATTTCTTGTCACCCCCTTGTGATGTGGTGGTGGTGGTGGTGGTATATAGGGGTCTCTGGCGGGAGCTGTGTATGTGGGGGGGGGTGTACTCATGTTGTGCACGGCCGTAGTCATATGACCATAGACCCTCGCATCCCTAGAATGCGGGAAGTGAGCGCGTTGGGTTTTCACCAACCAGGCAACATTGCTTGCACCGCAGCGGAAACGCGGTGAGGTATTGGGCGAGTCGCATGGAGGGTGAGCTGCATCCGTGGGGGGGGGGGTACTCATTACCGAATGCACAGCATGGCCGTAGTCGTATGACCATAGACGCACTAACGACGCGAGACGCAGCACGTGGGTTTACTTTCGCTACCGGAGGGTTTGGGGGGGGGGGGTGTACTTAATTTTCATGCATGGCCGTAGTCGTAAGTATGACCATAGACCCTCGCATCCCTACAATGCCGGGACGGGGGGGGGAGGGGAGGGCAGGCATTGTCGGAGTGCTGGGGGAGGGGGAAGGGGGGGGTTAGGGGGGTACACCATACCGTAGGGGGGGTTGGTGTGCTCTGCCACATCGTCGTGTAACAAAGTCAACCTCGGGGCTGTCGGTTTTGCTTAGGTGGTGTGCTTGTTGTTCCTTGATGTCGGGGCACGATGTCCTAAACGGGTTGAATTGGCCGAATTGCGACCACCGCCCCCGCAATCAAACCAGTTCGGTCTCCGATCTGGATCGGGTTGGGTTGGGTCGGGTCTGGTCGGGCCTTTCGCTTGACGTTTCCGCCGGCCCTGTGGTATTATTGTATAAGTAAGATATATCATAGCACTTCGTGTTGTTGTTGTTGTTGTTGTTGTTGTTGTTGTTGTTGTTGTTGTTGTTGTTGTTGTTGTTGTTGTTGTTGCTACTGCTGTTGCTGTTGCTGTTGTTGCTGTTGCTCTTGCTGTTGCTGTTGCTGTTGCTGTTGCTGTTGTTGCTGTTGTTGTTGTCGTTGTCGTTTCTGCAGATGTTGTTGAAGCTGGTCATGCTGCTGATGCCTCTGTTTTAGCAATTTTTGTTGTTGTTGCTGATGTCGTCGTTGTTGTCACTGCTGCTGCTGCTGCTGCTGCTGCTGCTGCTGCTACTGTTTCTGCTGTCTCTAATGCTGCTGCACGCCTGTTGTCTGCGTCTCAGGACATCCTGGCGGATGGCGGTGTAGCGGGGGAGGAGGAGCGCCGCAAGGTCCTCTTCAGGGGGCTCAAGTTCTTCTTCGGCCGCGAGGTGCGTCGGGATTTGGGATCGGTTCCACACACACTACTACGATACGATTTGATTGCCTTCAGGCTTTTACGCGCAGAGGCATTCGGGATGCTGATCTCTTTTTTTGTTCTTCTTTTTGGAAAGCGTCGTGGTCATAATATTTCGTGTTCGCTTCAGCCGAAAGTGAATCCTATTATTACCAAGCGTAGTCGTCGAAGATGTCGCGACACTACATACAGTAGTAGTCATCGAAACATCCACTTTTTCTTCGTCTCCGCCCACCCTCTTTATCGATGTGTTTTAAATATATAATGTCTTTGCCGTACGTACTCGTAGTATATTGTAGGCGTTGTCGAAGATTAATGTAGGCGTTGTCGAAGATAATGGGCCCGTTTTAACGAAGAAGAAAACAATTCAATTTGGAAAAAATATATATTCAAATCCGCTTTTCATTGGTCAACACACGCACCAGCACCAAATATTAGGATCTTGGGGCATAATAATCGGTGCTGGTGCGTGTGTTGACCAATGAAAAGCGAATTTGAATTTTATTTTTTCCAAATTGAATTTATTCCATACTCGTTAATTCGGGCCCTAATGTGCTGTTTTTTTTGTTGTTGTTTCAATCCAAATACGATTTCCGTATACAGCAGTGTAGGACACCTATATACTGTAATAAGAAACAGCTAATAAGAAAGCCAGGCGGATGTTTAGAGGACAACAAGAAATTATGGAGTCGTTATCTTGAAATTAGTGTAGAAAGCACCCTCTCTCCAATAAGAAATCCAGCCTGGACCAGATTTCCTGTTTCTTACTACTACGGGAGACCATAGTAAATAGGACCAAATATTGTTAGCAAATATAGGTAAATATGTGGGTTTTAGTGTGTCGGTAGGTCCTATTTACTATGCCACCCGCAATATATATATGTCTTGAAATATCATCGTCGCCATCGTCGTGTTCACCTTTCGTGTGCAGGTCCCTAAGGCCTGGCTGGAGTTCGTAGTGGCTTCCTGCGGCGGAGTGGTCGGATGGGAGGGCGAGGGGAGCCCGTTCACATCCTCGGACGCCGGCATCACACATCAGGTGCGTGCAGTATTATTGTACTTCGTATATATGAAAAAAAGGGCATGAGAGTACCAGCCGTCGACGTAGAAGGAACTGAGACATTCCCCCCCCCCCCGGTTTCTAGATCGCCCGCAACGAAAAAAACACCACCAGGTTCTGAAATGGGAAGCAACTATTTATAAGTCATCTTTACCCTCGTCCGTACCCCACCATTACCCCCCCGACCCTTACCGTAACCCTCAACCTTACCCCAATCATTACTCTTACCCCTATCGTTACTCTTACCCCTGTCGTACCTCTTACCCCTACCCCTACCCCCATCCTCCTCCGTATGCTCGTCGTGGCCGTCGTCTATCGCGCGCAAAAACACCAACCACCACTGCTGCCATCACTACGACAACGAGCAGGTGGTGGACAGGCCGACGTTGACCGAACCGCGCCGGAAGCGCCGCGAGTACGTGCAGCCCCAGTGGGCGCTGGACTCGCTCAACGCGCGCATGCTGCTGCCCGTCGCGCGCTACGCCCCCGGCGCCACCCTGCCCCCGCACCTCTCCCCCTTCGTCGACGACACGGCCGAGGGGTACGTGCCTGCGTACAGGGAGGAGCTGGACAAGCTTCGCTCCGCCGCGGAGGCTCGGCGGAAGCGGGAGCTGACGCCCGGGCAGGTGTGTTGTTGTGTCTGTCCATCTTTCATGTGTGGGTGGGGGCAGGGATCCCCCAATAAGGCGGTGGTGTGTCTTTAGAGCAATATGACCACCTTAAAGAGGGAAGCCGCCTTATTCATTCCAGCTTATGAGTGCGATTCCCCAGTGGCGCCACGCGATTTTGACCGCCTTATATCGGGATACCGCCTTACTCAAACCGCCTTATTGGGGGACCCCCACGGGGGTGTGTGTTTCGTCAAATGTACGTAGTGTAGTCCTCAGGCGCAGAGAAGATTTGCGGTCTCTTTTTCCCCGCCGCCGGCCGCCCTTTCTGCACGGTTTCTTTGCTGGGGCGAGACAGTCGATATCGGAGTTTCCGCACAGAATTTTGACCTGTCGGTGTTTGTGTTTCATGACTATCTAAATTGAGTGTGTCGGCCGTGGTCGCGAGGCGGGAAAGGGGGGAACGAGGAGAGGAATGTACATCATTTTTCAATGCATGGTCATCAGGCGTAAAAATGACCATAGACCCTCGCATTTCAAACTGCAGATGCCGACGGAGCACGTTGGGTTTTCATCAACCAGGCAGACATTGCTTGCTTGCACCAAGCAAGCGCGAAGCACCGTGTGGGGGGGTATTGCGTGTGTTTCCTTGGTTTATGTCTGAGTACGTGGGTTTTGGGTGTGTTTGGGTGTTTTGTGTACATGATTCGTGTGTGTGCGTCCATGATCTCTGTGTGGGGTGTATGCGTGGGTGTTGGTGTGTTTCCATGGTTTATGTGTTGAGAGGGCGGGTTCCATGATTTTTTTGTGGGTCCATGAGTTGTGAGTAGAAGGGTAGGGTCTGCATGGATTGTGTGTGTGGGGGGGCGGGGTTTCCACGTATTGGGCATGCGTCCATGCTACGGGGGGTGGGGTGTCCATTCAACATGTTGTGTATGGGGGAGGGGGGGTGACGATGAACTGCGCGCGTGCCTTTATAAGCGCAAGGCCAGGGCCAACGGTGTTTTGGCAGCCCCTCTACGTAACGCCATCCTTATGATGTATGTACCGGTATACCCCTGGTATATGTATCTACATGATACCATGCAACTCCCAAAACGTTTTCCGTTTTTTTTTCCCGCTTCCAACATTTCCAGCCACGGTTACACGAAGTATATCGTTTGCGCGTTACAAACATACCCCCCCCTCCCCGCCCCCCCTTTCCCCGTGGGTTTCAACGGGCCCGAAGGCCGAAGAGGACGAGGAGGAGAATGCCGACACCGGGGCTGCCGGAGTGGAGAACGGTGATGACGAAGAGGAGGACGAGGATGGGGACGCGTTTGCGAAGGACCTGGAGCGGGAGAGAGCGGGAACGACGTTCTCGAAAGCGAAAAAAATCGTAGAGCAGCAAAAACAGCAGCAGGAGGACAAGGAGGAGGAGGAGGACGAGGAGGAGGAGGAGGACGACGACGAGGAGGAGAGTAGCGAGGAGAGCGATGAGGATGAGGACGGGGAGGAGGAGGACGAGGAGGAGGAGGTGGAGGAGGTGGCCGTCCCTGCGGAAGAGAAGCAGACGGAAGCGCAGGAGCACCACGAGCTTTCCAAGGTGTGGATAGTGAAGGCGAATATGCTGCGGTGCCAAGTTAGTTGCACGCACGCACACACATCCGGACACATCCGGACACGATGTGCCTATATGCTTGGGAGCGAACATGAAAGGCCTGCACTCGATGAAACTCTTTTTTTTCTTGTTCTTTTTTTTTTTTTCCGAAGAGAGCCTTCCGTGGGTTGCATGGGCGACCGGTGGTCAGACGAGCGCGTTTGTGGGCGCATCAGAGGCATGACGAGCTACGTACTACTATAGTAGTATTCGCTGGCGTGTATATACAGTACTTAGCGTCCGTCTTTCCTCGGCCTTAGCAGGAAATATTTCTCTCTTGGCGGAGTTAAGGTGTTCTTTGGCTTGAGGACGGTCAAAAGTAAAAAAAGCTGCTGCTCGGCCGACGGCAGGAAGTTATGCAGCCCCTGCGCCCGCCCCCCCTCTCTCGCCCTCTGTCCTTCTTTCCTCCTCCCCTTTTCCCCCCACCGCCTCTGCCCCTCCTCTTAACATCCCCCCCCCCCACCGCCCCGCCCCCCAAGTACACTACAGCCTGCACGGCATGAAAACCCGCCCCCCCTCCTCCCCAAACTTCCTTTCTGGCGCTGTTTACCATTCTCTCCTTCGCCCACGAGGCTCGGTTCCAGGACTTCATGCACCCACCGTCCCCTATGACTGACAACTCAGGCACTCGACCCCCCCCCCCCCCAACACCCACCGTGAAACCCCGACCGTGCAGAATATGATGTCGAAGAAGGCGAAGCGGCTGTACGGTCGGATGCAGCACGGCCTCAGCAAGAGGAGGGAGGAGGTGGACAGGCTCAAGGCCAAGCGGAAAAAGCTGGAGTCGCAGTACGGCGTCACGCCCGGCATGGCGCCCAAGAGCAAGGAACAACAGCAGAAGAAGGACAAGAAGAAGATGAAGAGGAGGCGCGCGGAGGAGGGCAGCGGCGGCGGCGGGGGGGAAGAGGCGGAAGCGTGATGATTTTGTTGGGGTCTTTGATTTTTGGCGACTTTTTTTTTAGCTTTTTTTGGGCTGTTTTTTTTTCGGACAGGTATTTTTCCGGTTGTAGGCATTCGTTGCTGCTGCTCTGCTGCACTGATATTGATACGAGTGCAGAGGAGGGACATGGCGCGAGTGGGACGAGCCTTTTGTAGCCTGGAAGGCTTTCTGCTTGAATTCGACAATCGAGAGTGTTACGTACGAGTTTAAATCAACCAACATGATAATATTCGGAACTCCGGCGTCCCGAAAAAAGCGGCGTGGGCTGCTTGCTGCCTCCCTGGCAGGGGGGGGGGGGGGGGGGGGGGGGGGGGGGGGGGGGGTCATCCGTCCCCGAGGTTTTGGTTAGGCAGGCCGTACACTCCTGAGTCGTGGGATGTTTTCCACATAGCTTGCTTGCAGCACGAAACAAAAGAGAGGAGAGCGAGCGCAGACAGCGCTCGGCCTCCCGAGCGAGCGGAACACGGAGAGATGATGTACCGTAGATCAAGCATTTCTCGCTGTGATGACAATGTTAATGCTGTGCAATAAAAAGACGTAGCATTCAGACATTTTTTTTTTTTTTTTCCCCCCCCCCCCCCCCGCAGCCAAAACACGTGCCGTGCGCCAAGAGTCGTATCATACAGAGCCCACTGGTCAAACAAAATCTACAGTAGATACTCGTAGAGCGTGCAGATCATACAGATCATACAGATCATACAGATCATACAGATCATACAGATCATACAGATCATACAGATGACGCGTGCCACGATATGCACACGTTTTTTTTTTTTTTTTAACCTTCTGAGGCAAGCACTATCAAGGGTCGTTCTTATCGAGCGATTTTTTTCAATTTTTTCTATTTTGTTTTCCCAAAAAATAAAAGGAAAATCAGGAAAAACAGGATTTATTTGGAAAGTTCGGAATTTTAAATTTTACAGAGGGCAACATATTTTTGGAAGGCTTTGCATTCCAATATTTGGAAATTATTTTTGGAAAAATTGGAAATCCAAAAAATTGCGCGAAAACAAATGTTGGAAATTTCGGAAAAAAGTCGCTCGATAAGAACGACCCTAATAACATTTTCGGACTGTGACGGGAATTCCTCAACTCACCAACTACACTATTATTAATCAACATCGTGAATCCTAGTTTTGATTTTACAGTATTTTTCGAGCAGTACCTAAAAGATGAGCCGAGGTTAAAAAAGCGTCCTTTTTTTTTTCTTCTAAAAAACGTTTTTTGGAGAGATAATTTTTAGCTCCTATAGTTACAGTGGGAACTTAATACAGCATACTGGAACGAGCTGGTCCAGCCGTAAAAACGATTATCGTTCTATCGGCGTTTTCGCAAGCGTTTGGAAATACTAGGACTTCAAATTTTACAGCAGTGTTTCCAGGCCTGCAGCGCATATATATATATATGCAGATGTTGGAATTTTTCGAATCCGAGTTGTTTTCGTCGAGAAACGTCATGTCGAGTAAATCCCGACACTTACGGGGGTGTCTCGATACTAAATTCGGTACGAAAGTCCGAAACATACGGACAGCGGATGAGGCTGATTCTTGGTGTGAAGATTCCTCGAGGCATGACGCAAGACGATGGATATCCTCACCATCCCCTAATTCGTTGTATATCAGGAGGTATGACGTGTCTAGTATTTACAATACAAACTTTAGATGTTATTATGTTTGACACGAAATCTGGATTTCCCAACCCAAATTATCGAGTTTTTCTAAAAAAATTTCAACACGTGATTTGCACCGCTGTCGTCTACAGCTTCAAAGAGGGTCAAGGTTGATTTTTGTTTTTTTTCCTCACTTATTGGCGAAAACGCGATCCGGATTTTTTTTTTTTCAAACGACCATAAAATCCCGCCATTGAAAAAAAAAACTTGACCCTCTTTGAATCGTCCGGTTGTACTCTAAGGGAGCTTCATACAATTTTTCAGCTCGAAACTCGTAAATTTGCGCTGGGAAAAAGCTGGCCAATACCATGATCCTCTCGGCCGGACCATCTCGTACCAGATACTACTCGTAGGTAGGTGCTATCCCTACCACGAGGCAAACACGCGTCAGACCAGGGATATACGAGTACGTATACTAGCTTACCTGGGAATATCTAGTAGACCATTCTGAAAAAAAAGCAGGGATATGTGCTCTGATCCGTCGGGTGTGTGGAACTTTTCCTGTCCACATTTTGCAGCCTCGCCCTTGGCGTGTGCTTGCCGTTTGTTCGCTTTAAACTTGTGCGACTTTTTTTTTTTGTTTTAGGGGGAAACCCGCCGTGGTTGCACCCGAAGGTCTCGCTCGCTGCGCACTCGCGATATGCTTCGGGCGTAGAGAGGGGCATGGAAGCCGCGTAACAAATGAAGGATGGTTGGGTGTGGTGGTCTTTCATATGAGCGCGGTTCAAGATTTTTGGTTCTTATCTTACCCAATAATATCGTCATCGAAAACATAAAAAAATATATATCGATTTTTCGGTTTTCCCCGAAACATAACGAAGCTTGATTGAGAACGACCGGCGAGTAGGATGCAGATTACCCTTCATGCGACTCGCCGAGCACCTGACGGCACTCCGCGCTTGGTGCAAGCAATGCTAATGTTCGTCTGCCCGGCCTTCTAGGGATGCGAGCGAAACAAGCGGTTCGTCTGGTCAACATATCATACATACGTAGGTCAAGGACAGTCTGTGGTATGCACATACATGTTTCCCGTTATCGCTTGCCGCTTGTGATAACCGATATCTGGGGGTCCCCTGAACATCCTGGTAAACTTCTGATAAGACACACGATTTAGCTTGTACTGGGCTCGTGCCTTGACACTACCTGGGTCCTCGTGGTGAACAGGCGCCGGCGTTGGTGAGATCTTGCTGCTCCCGCCTCCTCCAGCTGACGAAGCTGAGGGATGTACATTATTTGACTCTTTCGTGGCACGTGTCGCGACATGTGTCGCGGCGAGTGTCGCTAACGCTAACCCGAACCCTACGTGCCGCGGCATGTCGTGAAATGCCGCGACACGTCTCGCGACATGCCGCGGCACGTGTCGCGACACGAACCACGAAACCGTCAAATAATGTAGATCCATGACGAAGCTCCAACTCACAGAGTGGTTGGTTTAGATATGACTCAGATGTGTCATGTGCTTGCTTCACTTCATTTGTGAGCAAGGAGGGCTCTGCTGACGAGATTCGGCATTAAGCCGGTATTCCACGTAATGAGGTCTGTTTCACGACGGGCGCTTTCATTCTTTATCGCCCTTGGACTTGGTTTCCCCTCAGCGCCTTCGAATATTGCGTACTACCTGGTATCTAGGTACACCGTCGTAACAGCGAGCGCCTACGGTCATGATACTGGTATGTACGACTACGGCCATCCATAGCATGAGTATACCCCACCCCTCTCCCGCGCACCCGCGCCCGCCCCGATCCCCGCACCCGCCCCTCTCCTGCACGCATGGTGTCAACGACCCGTGACGTTAATTGCAACCGTCGCGCTTGGCCGTAGACGGCACTGCTCCTCTGTGCGTCATGCCATGCTCCCATTGTAGGCCTTCGGGTCCCGTCCTTGACCCAACGAAACCAATAATATCTGCCGGCCTCTGCGGTGTTGCCTCGCTCCACCCTTCGGACTCCTTCAGGTCTTTCTCGAGGTGTGCCCCGTTCGACCCTTCTCCTGTCCAAAGGAGAAACTCTTGCCCCCGACAACAACAGCAGTACTTCCCCCACCACCACTCTCGTCGGCAGACTTTCCTATCCCATGCGTGCCACGAAGCCGAACCCGCCAACAATACCCTTCGTCTGCGCACCGTCGCCTCAATGCCTCGGGAGTCTTGTCTTGACCAGCGCGTGGGCGTAGAATAAAGGGGGTGTGGTGTTTCGGGCTTCCGTTTCCGCCTGCCGAGGCATCGGATGGCCATCTTGTGGTGGACTTGCCGTATCCTGGCGCAATACGCCGGGGTTTTGGGCTCCACGCGGGACGCACCCCGCACAGAAGCGCCCCGGGTACCTCAGGTTCCAGCAGCCACACCTTCGGCCGCAAGGGCACACCCGGGCGGTCACGGGTTTCTATAGTATTGGGGGCATAGCACGCCCGTGCCTCCTGGGTTCGACCCGGCACCTTGGCACTGAGATCCCAATGTGTGCCGATAGCCCCGCCCAAGTACACACACTCGATCGTATGTTAGTACTAGTGGTACGACCACGACTCCGTCCATGGTGCTAGCCCTGCGTTGCCCATAGTAGTACGTAAGTTCCTGGTATGGTACATAGTAGTTGCATTGACAGTGTGCTGTGATGTATCACTCTTAACCGAACAATTAGAGCCACCATGCGGAGCGGTATCGACCCGGGGAAAGTTCGTTTTTATTGGAGATGTACATGTATGGAAGGATATATGATTCGGAGATGGGGCCTTACCATCCCCGGGCGCGGCGGGACATCGACCATGAGCCCCAGGCAAAACGTAAATTGGCCCCAATGGGAATGCCTCTACATCCTCATTGATTGACCCGTGGGCCCGTGGGATCGGGGTTTTCACACCTTGTGGAGCGGAATCGAACCGGGGGGTGTCTGTTTTCGTCCCCGGCTTCTTGGAGTTGTACACGTATGCAAGTACTCCTGATCCGGAGATGGGACGTTATCATTCCCGGGTGCGGCGGGACCTCGCTGTTGCCCCGAGGAGCAACCCTCGCTGCGTGCTGGCTCCATGAACTCCAGCGCCCAAGCCAAATCAGCAATCAGCCATCAGCCAGTGGTGGTGGGGTTTCCACACCTTGCCGGGCGGTATCGACCCGGGAGATGTACGTTATCGTCCCCGGGTTGTTGGAGTTGTAGATGTATGTAAGGATGTATGACCCGGGGATGCGACATTATCATCCTCGGGTGCGGCGGGACTTCGACGTTGCCCCGAGGGGCAACTCTCGCCGCGCGCTTGCTCTATGAGGGTCAGGCAACCGTAAAATAGCCTGTGGTATTGGGGTTTCCATACCTTGTAAGGCGGTATCGACCCGGGGGATGTCTGTTTTCGTCCCCGGCTTGTTGGGGTTGTAGATGGATGGAAGGATTTATGACCCAGGGATAGGAAGTTATCATCCCCGGGTGCGGCGGGACTTCGACGTTGCCCCAAGGGGCAACTCTCGCCGCACGCTGGCTCTATGAGGGCCAGGCAACCGCAAATGTTCCGTGGTGTTGGGGTTTCCACACCTTGTGAGGCGGTATTGAACGGGGGGGGTTTCCGTCTGCGTCCCCGGGTCGTTGGAGTTGTAGATGTATGGAAGGATTTATGATCCGGGGATGTTATCATATCATCCCCGGGTGCGGCGGG
>MEHQ01003734.1:13694-28286 GCA_008828725.1 Saccharina japonica | reverse complement strand
CTGTGCCTCGTTCTCCAAACTTTGGCCGCCGATTTTGACTACAGTAGTTTTGTCGTGTCTTCGCATTACGTACGAGCTCCTTTATTGTGTGTCTCCGTTGGGCAAGCAAGTAGTAACTATTCATAAGTAGCCTTTTTTTTTTGTCAAAAGTCACGACAGCCATGTCGAGTCGTGCATTTCCTCCCCTCGTTCTTTATTATCGCGGTCACAGATTTGCACACAGTATGTTTGTGTGTGTCTGTCTGTTCTGTGTTGTCTTTCTGTTGTCTACTGCAGCAGCAGTCGATCGGTCGGTCTATCTATCTAACTATCTGTCCGTCGGGTCTCAGTCTGTCTGTCTGGCTGTCTGGCTGTCTGTCTGCGTTCCATATTATGTTTGGTAGAGTGACACCCTTTTACCAAACAAACTGTTGTTGTGTGTACACCCGCACGTTCTTAATGGGGGACAGGGTAATACTTGGAATCAGAGTCGGACGACCCTGTTGTTGCAGTGGTGCGGCTACTACTAAGTAGCAGTAGAAGCTACTGTAAGTGGCAGTAGAAGCTATTATTGTACGTAGCAGTAGAATCTATTGTAAGTAGCAGTAGAAGCTACTGTAAGCAGTAGAAGCTACTGTAAGCAGTAAAAGCTACTGTTAGCAGTAGAAGCTACGACTGCATGTAGCAGGTAGCAGACGTGGGGCCTGGGGAAAGAGAGAGAGTGAGAGAGGCGATGAGGCCGGCATGTTTGGTTTGCGTGCGTACGGGGAGGCCGTGAGGAGGAGGAGATGACCGCCCGGACAACGCAAACAATAAAACGCAGAGCAGAGCAGCTGCAGCAGCAGCAACATCAGACCAATCGAGCGATGGATTGGTCAGTCTAATAATATTATGTATGCTAACAACGTGGAGAAGAGTGTGAGAGAGAGAAGGGGGGTGATCTACGAACAAATTTGGCCGCAGGTTATCTTTACTTTTTCTTATCGATCGTGGATGAAAAAAGCGGTCGTACTCTGCTGCTGTATCATACCCCTTTCTCCTCAGGACGTGCGCTATATTATTCGGCCCTCCAAACATGTTGCACCTTCTTCCTCCTCTGAAGGTTTGGGGTATTACTGCTACTGCTGTATGTATGCGGTCGGGGATGAAAAATCGAGAGAGCGATAAAGAAGATGGCCGCATACATACATACGCAGTACGCAGAGTGTATACATACGTAGTCCTCACCCAGCTCTGGGTCTGGGCCTTTTGATAATGCACTGCCTCGGTGGGCTCTTTACCGTATGTATAGTTTGTCGTTGTCGCATGAGTATGATTGGGGTGGGTTGTTCGGTGGATTTCGGAGTTCCACATGATACACGTGCAGCTTTATACCATGCTAACAAACTTCGTATTATACCGCAGGGTCAATCAATGTTGGCCGGTCTGTTTTTTTTTCTTCCGGTTTTTGTTTCTGCTTGGGGGGGGCAAGCGAGCGGAACGGGCAAGCGAGCGGCGCATGAACAAAAAAAACGTCACCACCGAGCAGAGTATATAATAATAATACCCCACCAATCAACCACAATACGTACGTACGTCGTATGAAAAAAACAAAAACACGCCGCCAGCCATTGATCTGCGGCAGCGTGCGGTATATAACGTGTTGGATTGTTGGGTTCCCCGCCACATCCCGTACGACTACGAGTGAGTATGCCACTATGTCCCGAAATGTAAGCACCGTTTTGATTGAGCATTAATGTAAAAAATGGTATTATATTTCGAGACAGAGTGGTACCAGTATATAGCAGGCTTCTGTCAGCTAAAGTGATAAGTTGTCCATCCGTCTGTCCGTCTGTCCATCAGCCCTCGCCCCGTTTTAGTGTCTACCAGACGACGCACTTTGTTTTTTCTAAATGACTCCCAACGGTTGACGCCCATACCGCACGCAGCGAAAATCGATACGAGTACGAGTAGCCCTCACCGAGCCGAACCCCACCTCCTCCTGGGTACCGTGTGTGACCATCACTTCTTCTCAGGTGAGCACCTGGACTGCCCATGATCCTAACACCGACTACCACCACCACCACCCCAATCGCCATACAGTAGGCGACAGATGTTAAGAATCTCTTATTTTTGGCCAGACTGGAGTTCGTATGTAAGACTGGGTGTGTTCCACACTATTTTCAGTACAAAGAGGTCGCATTCTTATTTTTCCCTCAGAAAAAATCTCAGTCTCAAATTATTTATTATCAGATACTCAACATCTGTCGCGTACTGTACGCGCACGCACGTATTAAGTAAGCACCTAGGGAACAGAGGAGCAACGCATATCGCTGACTCTCCTCTACAAATTAAACAAATATCATACTTACCTCCTCTACTAATGAGGAATGAACACATAACATGTGTGAACGACTTATTCTATAATCAAGTAGTAACTACCAGAGTACCCAGTCCATCACGAATCCCACACGAACTCTATAAATAACACATAGAACAAACATTCTACACAGCTCACAAAGTTAAGTATCTAATATTTAATCGGTAAAACTCACAGCTGACGTTTTTATACTCGGGAACGCTATGGTTCCAAGGAACCTTCAGGTTTGATTTAGGTGCCCCCTCGAGCCATATCGAATACAACCTGGGCATCATAACAGCAGCTGAACATAAAAACAGCAGCTCATTCCCCGAAAAAAGAAAAAAGAAAGAAGAAAAAACACTTCCAACTTCATAAATAATACTTCATAAAATACAGCATATCAACGACCAAGCAATAACAAGAATTAAAAACCTTTATATAAAACAACAAAAACATTACGCTCCCCACCCACAATGTTGTAAGGACGTAAGGACCTGTGATTACACTAACACGTCCATACATATGGAACCCCCCCCCCTTACCCCCCTAACCCCCCCATCCCCCGTCCCCCTGTTCCCCCGTCCCCACCCTCGTCTAACAACACATTTTGTGATATAGATGTACTCGATTACTTTACCAAATATCATACTTGTCTCCTCTATTCGGGTTATATAGTATCAGTGCGCAGAATGATCATGGGATACCCTTGTTACATTGTCCTGCTGACCCGGGTAGTATCCAGGGGAGTCACTGAACTATATCCTTAACGAGGAATACACACATAACACGCGCGAACGGCTTATTATAAAATCGAGTAGTAACTACTAGGTTCCTAGTACATCACGAAGCCTACACCAATACCACAAATAACACATAGAACAAAAATTCTACGCAGCTCGCAAAGTTGAGTATCTACTATTCAATCGGTTGAACTCACAGCTGACGTATTTATAATAATTTTATTAAATTAAACAAATATATATATATATCGTAGCAGGTAAATTCCAGAGATAGGTATATATATAGACGGCATACCATTATAAGGACATCAATTACAGCAGCAGTAGAGAGAGGGAAACTGTTGCTCCGACAACAAAATACACTTTGAAGCATGTTGATTAATTACAGCATCCGTCTACGAGGCAGATTTCGCTCCTGGGGCAGGACAATGTACCTATATATATGTGTGCGAGGTGCAGCGTGGTAGAGGAAAGTACTAAAATAAAAAAATTGCTTAACACTCCCCGCAGATGGTTGAGGCAAAATAGGAGAGTACTAAAGTAAAAATAAATTGCTCAACACTCCCCCCAGATGGTTGAGGCAAAATACGCAGACTATTTATTGCTGAACACTCCCCCCCCGAGATGGCTGATGCAGAGTACTCGTAATATGAATGCCGTTAATACTATTGATTGCTGAACACTCTTCCTAGATGCAAAGTAAATGTGTGATGCAAAGTATAGTGCTCGCGCTATTGATGTCTGAACACTCCCCCCAGACGGTTGGCGCGAATTTCTCCTTTTTTTCACTCGCTTGTCGTATGATATGTACCTGGGTCACAAAACAAACGGGTTAATAACTAAAGAGCGCACGTATATATACCACGTATCAACTTATTCCAAGCATAACAAAGGCGAAGCTTGCGAAATCATCGACACGATGATTCGTCCACAACGAGAACTTATGACGTGTACTCGTGTAGAGCAAAGCCAACGATTTGTTTGAATTGCCCTGCTGTTCCACAGCAGTGTGCTGCTTAATTATGAAATTTCACTAGCCGGTCAGACGGACAACATTCGGAGTTCCCGTTATAGAAGCCCACAGTGAAATGTGGCATTGATGTGTAGGAGAAAAGCTGGCCGCAACCCGGGCGCACGGCCCCGGTCGGGGCCGGGGTGGGGGCGACTGCTCTCCGTTCAGCATCCCCAGGGACTCTTCTTCCAACGTCTCTACGACACTTCAAGACGAAAAGCGCCGGAGGGAAGGAGGGATCCACTTCTGCGTGTAGCCGCCGACGCTACCCCCACCCCCACCACTACCACCGACATCCCCNATAATAATACCCCACCAATCAACCACAATACGTACGTACGTCGTATGAAAAAAACAAAAACACGCCGCCAGCCATTGATCTGCGGCAGCGTGCGGTATATAACGTGTTGGATTGTTGGGTTCCCCGCCACATCCCGTACGACTACGAGTGAGTATGCCACTATGTCCCGAAATGTAAGCACCGTTTTGATTGAGCATTAATGTAAAAAAATGGTATTATATTTCGAGACCAGAGTAGGTACCAGTATTATAGCAGGCTTACTGTCAGCGGTAAAGTTGATAAGTTGGTCATCCCGTCTGTCGGAATCTAACCCGTCTGTCCTCTGTCCATCAGCACCTCGCCCCGTTTTAGTGTTACCAGACCGACGCACTATTGTTTTTTCTAAATTGACTCCAACGGATTGACGCCCATTACCGCACCGCAGCGGAAAAATCGTACGAGTACGAGAGCCCTCACGGAGCGAACCCCACCTCTCCTGGTGTACCGTGTCTGACCATCGACTTCTTCTCGGTGAGCACACTGGATGCCATGATCTAACACCGGACTACCCCACCACCAGCCACCCCAATCGCCATACAAGAGGCGACAGAATGTTAAAGAATCTCTTATTTTCGGCCAGATGGAGTTCGTATTTAAGACTGGGTGTGTTCCACACTATTATTCAGTACAAAAGTCGCATCTTATTTTCCCCCAGAAAAAAATCTCAGTCTCAAATTATTGTATTATCAGGCATACTCAACATCTGTCGCGTAACTGACGCGCACGCAGTATTAAGTTAAGCACCTAGGAACAGAGGAGCAAAGCATTAATCGCTGCACTCCTCCTCTACAAATTAACACAATATCATACTTACCTCCTCTACTAATGAGGAATAAACACATAACATGTGTGAACGACTTATTCTATAATCAAGTAGTAACTACCAGAGTACCCAGTCCATCACGAATCCCACACGAACTCTATAAATAACACATAAAACAAACATTCTACACAGCTCGCAAAGTTAAGTATCTAATATTGAATCGGTAGAACTCACAGCTGACGTATTTATATTCGGGAACGCTATGGTTCCAAGGAACCTTCAGGTTTGATTTAGGTGCCACCTCGAGCCATATCGAATACAACCTGGGCATCACAACAGCAGCTGAACACAAAAACAGCAGCTCATTCCCCGAAAAAACACTTCCAACTTCATCAATAATACTTCATAAAATACAGCATATCAACCACCAAGCAATAACGAGAATTAAAAACGTTTATATAAAAAACAACAAAACATTACGCTCCCCACCCACAATGTTGTAAGGACTTAAGGACCTGTGATTACACTAACACGACCATACATAGGAACCCCCCCCCTCTACCCCCCTACCCCCCTATCCCCCTATCCCCCGTCCCCCTGTTCCCCCGTCCCCACCCTCGTCTAGCAACATATTTTGTGATATAGATGTACTCGATTACTTTACCAAATATCATACTTGTCTCCTCTATTCGGGTTATATAGTATCAGTGCGCAGAATAATCATGGGATACCCTTGTTACATTGTCCTGCTGACCCGGGTAGTATCCAGGGGAGTCACTGAACTATATCTTTAACGAGGATTAAACACATAACACGCGCGAACGGCTTCTTATAAAATCGAGTAGTAACTACCAGGTTCCTAGTACATCACGAAGCCCACACCAATACCACAAATAACACATAAAACAAAAATTCTACGCAGCTCCCAAAGTTGAGTATCTACTATTCAATCGGTTGAACTCACAGCTGACGTATTTATAATAATTTTATTAAATTAAACAAATATATATATATATCGTAGCAGGTAAATTCCAGAGATAGGTATATATATAGACGGCATACCATTATAAGGACATCAATTACAGCAGCAGTAGAGAGAGGGAAACTGTTGCTCCGACAGCAAAATACACTTTGAAGCATGTTGATTAATTACAGCATCCGTCTACGAGGCAGATTTCGCTCCTGGGGCAGGACAATGTACCTATATATATGTGTGCGAGGTGCAGCGTGGTAGAGGAAAGTACTAAAATAAAAAAATTGCTTAACACTCCCCGCAGATGGTTGAGGCAAAATAGGAGAGTACTAAAGTAAAAATAAATTGCTCAACACTCCCCCCAGATGGTTGAGGCAAAATACGCAGACTATTTATTGCTGAACACTCCCCCCCCGAGATGGCTGATGCAGAGTACTCGTAATATGAATGCCGTTAATACTATTGATTGCTGAACACTCTTCCTAGATGCAAAGTAAATGTGTGATGCAAAGTATAGTGCTCGCGCTATTGATGTCTGAACACTCCCCCCAGACGGTTGGCGCGAATTTCTCCTTTTTTTCACTCGCTTGTCGTATGATATGTACCTGGGTCACAAAACAAACGGGTTAATAACTAAAGAGCGCACGTATATATACCACGTATCAACTTATTCCAAGCATAACAAAGGCGAAGCTTGCGAAATCATCGACACGATGATTCGTCCACAACGAGAACTTATGACGTGTACTCGTGTAGAGCAAAGCCAACGATTTGTTTGAATTGCCCTGCTGTTCCACAGCAGTGTGCTGCTTAATTATGAAATTTCACTAGCCGGTCAGACGGACAACATTCGGAGTTCCCGTTATAGAAGCCCACAGTGAAATGTGGCATTGATGTGTAGGAGAAAAGCTGGCCGCAACCCGGGCGCACGGCCCCGGTCGGGGCCGGGGTGGGGGCGACTGCTCTCCGTTCAGCATCCCCAGGGACTCTTCTTCCAACGTCTCTACGACACTTCAAGACGAAAGCGTCGGAAGAGGGTTGAGGGATCCCATTCTGTGTGTTAAGCCGCCGACGCTACCCCACCCCACCCCCACCACTACCACTCGGACATCCCACCCCCCCCTCGCCCAATATCGCACCACCGCTACACACCACCACCGTCACATCGAATTTAGCGGCAGCGCAACACAATAGCGAACTTCTATCGGACAGTTGTATGTTACCGCGACACAGGCGAATGGGGGACCGCTATGCAAAGCACCAGACGCCTTATCGTTACCCGCCTGTGCTTGCTGTGCGTTACGTAAATTATTATGGGACGGTCATGTCCTACATTATGTTAGGCTACGGTTACAGGATTAGAGCCCGTGTGCCAAGTGACAGTCGCACCGAAATATAGACGGTGGCCACAGGCGGTGAGACAGGGAGGGGGGATAAGATTACGCAGCAAAACGTTTCTTTGTAATATATGGAAACAACGTAATGGGCGCCCAAATGTTGGAGGTGTCTCTATTAGGAGTAGGAACGGTGCTCCGTCTCGAAAGGGATGCGTGGTCAATAGTTGCATTTCTAAGGAAAGCAACAAACGAGTATGCGCCCCGCCATGTTCGCGCTTGGTGCAAGCAATGTCTGCCTGGTTGGTGAAAACCCAACGTGCTCCGTCCCGGCATTGTAGGGATGCGAGGGTCTTATGGTCATACGACTACGGCCGTGCACGATATGAGTACACCCCCCCCACCAGCCTATGGTCGTACGACTACGGCCGTGCACTACATGAGTACACCCCCCCCACCACCACCAACTACGGCCATGCATGAAAATGAAGTACCCCCCCCCCCCGCCGTCATATAAATATTATATTTATAGGTTGGGTTGGCGTCGGTTGGCAACGACGCTGTAAAAAACGCCACTCGCTGCGTGAGCTAGACAACCAGGGTGCCGTTTGTTTGTGTGTTTGTTTGTTTTTTGGCGGTCACCAAAGCTGGCGGTCGAGTAGATAATTTGTGTGGGGTGGAGAACCTTTGCTCCGCACAAGGGGAAGGGTCGTATCACGTAGTGTTAATATGGTAAGGCATCCGCGAGGCAGTTACATAGTAAAACCCATTGCTGTCTCCGGAAGTGGCCACACCAGAAATTAAATTAACTCATTGAAGCTGTCGTCCATATGCAAGTCCGCCTCAGAGGCGGTTCTTAGCAGGATGCAGCTCACCCTCCATGCGACTCGCCCAATACCTCACAGCGCTTCGCGCTTGGTGCAAGCAATGTCTGCCTGGTTGGTGAAAACCCAACGTGCTCCGTCCCGGCATTGTAGGGATGCGAGGGTCTATGGTCATACGACTACGGCCGTGCACGATATGAGTACACCCCCCCCCTCCCCCCAGGTACTTGCCTGCACCCTTTTGCGAGCAAAGAAGCAACTGCTGAGAGCGCCTGCTAGCGTGGGTGAGGGCAATTCAATGCGAGTCGACGAGGGCAGAAAGGACTGAAGTCTTCTCGCGATAAAAATGCAAGGCAAGAACCGTAGTGGGGGAGGAGGGAGAGGAGCCTACTTTGTGACCCCGGGTCTGAGTTACGACTATTAACAGGAAGGACCGAGAGAAAAGGAGGGCGGAGATAATAAATGGGACGGGGAAAAAAAAAAAGAAAAAAAAAAGGAGGACGTGAAGCGAGAACAAGCTACGAAGCTCGGGCCACCTTCGTCCGCCCCTTCCGTATTGTTGGTTTCCCGCGCCGCCCGTCATTACGATGCCCGTCGCCCCTATCTCCAACCCCCACCCACCCACCATACCTTACTCTACCCTACCTGCTATTTTTGAGCCCCGCAAAGCAAAAAACCAAAACCCCCCAAAACAACAGCAAAAACAATACCGTCGACAGCGATAAATTATTGATGGAAATAATTGCTGCATGTCATGTTTCGCTGAAAAATGAAGGGAAAAAAAAATGTAGATATTACGTAAACCCAACGACAACAGCGAGCCGTGATCCGTCGCCGTGCGCCTATCGGGTGGGAACGAGGGGCCAATCATCAGCCAGTCAGTCGGCTAGAGTCGCATGCCGCAGAAACTGTCCCGGTATATACCGTGCCAAATCGATGTAATAGTACTCGTACTTAAGGCGCACGCGTGAGGTTCGAGGAAAGAAACAACGTTGCATAAACTTTTTGTCAAGGCGACCGCGCCCAAAGAAGAGGAAAGACGTGAAGCGAGAATAAGCTAGCTCGCGCCACCGTCCGCCCCCCTTCCGTATGTTTTGGTTTCCCGCGCCGCCCGTCATTACGATGCCCCGCCACCCCTACCCCCTGACCCCACTCCACGTTGACCTTTTACTCTGCCCTATACCTTGTAGTGCCCCTCAAAGCAAAAAACACAAACACAAACACACAAAACAAACAACGACGACGAGAAAACAAACGAGGAAACCGCGGGGGGGGGGGGGGGCGGTTTCCGTGGATGTATTTACGCCGACAGCTAATAATAGCTGCATGCCTATATTTAGTAATAGCTGCACGCTAATGTTTATTGAAGAAGGAAACCAAAAAATGGCAAACACAGCACAAACCCAACAACAACGACAACAACAGGGACACAGGGGCGGGCCTAAAGCTAAGGACAAACCGCGTCTAATCGCCGCGCGTCTACGGCGCGGGAACGGAGAATCAACCGTCCACCAGTCAGTTCGAACAGGCGGACAGCTCCCCGAGACTTGGGCCGAGAAAAAAAGAAAATCGAGAGAAAAAAAACAGACGACGACAGCGGCGGGTGGGCTGCGGGCGGCAGCAGCGGCGGGGGCGGCAGCGGCGGCGGTGACGGCGGAGGTGGCGAAGGCACGCACGCTTGCCCTTGGCAGCCAGGCAGACTCATGCAGCTAGGCAGCTCTCGTTTGCCACCACCACCGCCAACATCGTCTGACGCTGCCACCGTCTGACCGCCATCGCTTCAGCAACGCCACGCCGCAAAGATGATTAAAAAACCACCGTCACGATAAAAACGCCGCCGCCACAATTCAAGCGCCACCGCGTAAAAAACAAACGCCGTCGAGGTTTTCGCTCTCGCATATTTTTTTTACTTTTTTCTCGGCCCCAGCTGTCACCCTCCAGTGGCGCCGTCTTTCGCTGCATCCGCCTCAACCTGCTCTCTAGTTTTCCGCCTGGATGCCCCCTTCCCCCCCTCCCCCTCGTCCTCCTTGTCCTCCTCCTCCTCTTTATCCTGTCTCTCCCCTTTTCCTTTTAACGATTCACGCTCCTCGCTATCCGGGGAACCGGCCCCGCCGCCCCGAGGGTCTTTTCCCTCGCCCGAGTGTCCCGGCGGCCCAACGCCGCGTTCACCCGCCGCGGCGTCCGTAAACGGTGCTCCAATAGTAGGAGGAGGAGCAACAGCAGCACTAGTGACGGCGGCCACGACGGCAGCGGCAGCGGCAGCGGCAGCAGCAGCAGCGGCGGCGGCAGCAGCAGCAGGAGCAGCGGCAGCAGCGGCAGCAGCGGCGGCGGAAGCGGCGGCGGAAGCGGCGGCAGCGGCGGCTGCTGCCGCTGCGGCAGCAGCAGCGACGGCGGCGGCATGACCAACAGGCGTAGCAGCAGCAGCAGCAGAAGCAGGAGGAGTAGCAGCGGTAGCAGCAGCAGCAGTAGTAGTAGCAGCATCAGTAGCAGCAGCAGGAGCAGCAGCAGTGGCAGCAGTAGCAGCAGCAGCAGTAGCAGCAGAAGGCGTCTCGGAAGGTTTTGCCAAACGCGCCAAAACCGGGGCTGCGGCAGCCGAGGAAGAGGAGTAGGAGGATTCAGAAGAGGCGCGGGCATGCTCCAAGGTGTCTGCCAACAAGCGAGCAACGTTCACGTTAGTCGAGAACGCTTCGATCAAGGCCTCCGCCCCGTCAAGCGCACCACCACCACCACCACCACCACCACCACCACCACCACCACCACCACTACCGCCACCACCATCGCCACCCCCACTGGGGCCGCTACTACCGGCTTCCCCGCCCACTGAAACGGCCACCGCAGCTCCAGCGCTCGTAGAGGAAACATTTACTGCTCCTGCTGCTGCTGCCGTTGCTGCTGCTGCTATTGCTGGTGCCGTCGCCCCGGCGTCGGAAGGCGAAACTTCCGAAGACCCTATGGGTGGCTGGATGCCGACGAGATGCTTCCCGATTTTTTCCAGGAGGTTCGCTTCTACGCTGCCGGTATAACTGTCGACCTTTAGATATCCAGCCAAAAAGTGGGGGGGCAACAAAAACGAGGTTTTGCGGGTTGCCGGGGAGGGGAGGGGAGGCGAGGGGGGGGGTTAGCAAAAAATAAAAAAGGGCCAAAAATATTTCAACAAGGAGTGATCCAGGGCGGCCTCGAGGGTTTTGTGGGCGACGGTTACGAGCAACGAAAACTCGTCAAGCATGCAATAAAACGAAAACACACAAAAAAAAACAGGTGTGACCCGGGGCCTCACGGATGTTGCGGGTGAGCGTCACGAGTCACGAACACTCTTAAAGCAGGCTGTAGCACAGAAGAAAAGCACTCGGGATATTTCCCGTGGCCCACCGATGGTCGACACGCAACCAACCACACACACCCTCTACTTGCGCTCGCACGGCCGTAGTGGTGCAAGAGCGATCGAGCATAGCTTAGGGTAGACCGACTACCGACTATTACTGCTGCTGCTGCTGTTGCTGTTGCTGCCGCTGCTGCTGCTGCTGCTGCTGCTGCTGCTGTCACTCTCACTACTGCTGCTACTGTTGTTGCTACTGCTGGTGGTGCTATTATAATGTACAACTCCCAATTGTGTCGCTGCCACAGTATCCGGTAGTGTTGCTACTAGTGTTGCTGCTGCTGCTGCTGCTGCTGCTGCTGCTGCTGCTGCTGCTGCTGCTGCTGCTGCTGCTGCTGCTGCTGTTGCGGCCGCCGCGCCTCACCTCAGTGCCATCCTTGAGCAGTGAGAAGTGTGGGATGGCTGTAACGCTTTCCATGATGGGAAGGTCCACCTCGTCCACATCGATCGTCACAACCGCAACGCCTCCTCCAAACTTTGCCGGGAGTTCGTGTACAAACGGCTTGCACGTAGCGAACGGAGGGAGAGCGAGGGGGGGGGGGCGAGGGGGTAAAGAGGAGGGAGGAGACGTAAGGAAAAGGGAGGTGGGGGGGATTCCCAGAATGTTGCTTGGGTTCCGACCGCAACGCACCATGTACATTAAACGTTTCCCAGTACTGCCCTGTAGAACACGACCTGCATGTGAACTAACCTGGTCGGCGTCCGGATGAACCCGTAATAATCAATCACATTGGGGTGCGCAGAACATTGTTCGAGGATGTCCACCTCATTTTTCATAGTTCGCTCCTGCAAACCGGAAGCAAGGACGATTGGGTCACAGCACAAGTTTAGGAGACCGTGCGGCCAGCCGAAATCAGCAGCAAACGCGACCCGGCGGGGGATATAAACATGTGACATACAACTGGCGCTGGGGTAGTAGAGAACGCGAGCCGCTACCACAGTACTCCTGCATTTGAAGTACAGTACATGTTAGAGGACCCTATCGCCTGGCAGATCGTTTGCAACCCGAGTTATTTTAGTTTGCGAATCGTCGGACAAACCTCTGTATCCTACGGAAGCACAAGTATGTATCACCGTCGTTCTTCGCTACTGTGAATCACGATGTAAATAGAAAATTAGGCATGCTCGGTGGAGAGAGTCAGTCAAACGAGTGGCTGAGTATCGACGAACGCTGATCGCAATGGTCGCCTTCATCGGCATATTGCCGGGGTCACGCCGATGGTTTCCGAAAATGAGGCGGAGCGAAGAGGGCGCGTCTAAGGGTCTCACCTCAGCGGGGTTGGTCCTCGCCATGACCTTCACTGCCATCTCCTCTCCCGTCTTCAGCGTTGCTGTAACCACAATCCCTGCTCTCGCAATACGTGAACGTGAACGCGACAAGTAGAGTATGCAACACGAGCGATGCACCGTCGGATTTTGCCATGAAGAGCACAGGGGGCGTACTCATTTGTTGCTTGACTTAGTTATTTGATCATTGACCACGCATCCCTTTCGAGACGGAGCACCGGGGATGGGAAACGCGAGATGGCATGGAGGGGGGGGGGTACGGATTAGGCGCCCATGTCCATTTCCAAGCTACCAAGGACATGAATCGTGTGGTGTGTTCCACTGCTCCGCACGAAATGAAAACCCGAACCTGGCTCTTGAAAATAGATACACGGCGCAGTCGCTTGTGGGTAGATCCCGCAACGGCCGTAATCGCGGAGGGATGAGAAAATGAGAAAGAGGGCAAAACCAGGACACGCCCGGCTGCAGCAACAGTTTGAAGTAACGAAAATAACAAAAAAAACAAAAAATGTGGTGTGACGAACAGGGCGGGGGGGCACCACGCATAACCTGCACGGAAATCTGGACCGCTGCCGCCGCCACCGCCGTCGCCGCCGCCGAGTGGTTGGAAAGCGCAAAAAGCACCGTAGAAAAAAGCGCACTGCCGGAGACGCTCCCTCGCCCACTCACTCGCTTACTCAGTTGATCTGGCGATCGTTACGTATGTAAAACGAGAAAAACGTGGACAAAACACACACACAAAAACAAAACAAAAAACAAGAAAATGCTATATCGTTGTCGTGACCCCATTCTTCACCAGCATCGAAAAACAATAACGCTTATATGGTCGCCCTGCTATAACCACGGCGAAGTGTGTCGGCCCTATATTACAGTCGCCCCCCCGCCCCCCGCCCCCCCCCCCCGCTCCCCGCCACCCTCGTCACCCTTCATACGACTCGACAAAACAACCTCACAGCCTTCGCTTCGCGCTTGGCGCAAGCAATGCTGCCTGGGTAGTGTGAAACGCCAGCTACTTCGTCGCCGGCATTTTGGGGGAATATGTATGGATGACGACTCAATGTACGCGCTAATGCATGATACGGAGCAACCCCACCCCCCTTCCCGCTTCCCGCCGCCCCCCCCTCTCCGCGCCTCTCTCTCACACAGCATCGCCTGGCAGTTCTTGCAACCAACTCCGCTCCGAGTCTAGCAGGACCAGTCCGCGCCGCCCCCCGCCCTCGCGCCAAGGATAAATCCTCCAGCTCTCCTCGCTCGCCACAGCCCTATGGCCAGGCTGCTAAGGCTCCGCCGGCTCGCCACGAGCCCTCGCCGCTCCCCCGGCCCCCCCGTCTACGCCTCCGGCTGTAACAATCCAAACGGCGCAGGGGATGGCGCGTAGTCGCCGCAGACTGCGGCGGGCTTTAAGTGCAGCCTTCGGCGATGTGTTGGTGATGGTGGCGGCGGCGGGCGGTGGCGGCGGGGGTGGGGTTGGTCGCGGTGTGTGGCGGCTGTGGCGGGGCTTTAAGGAGGCGATATCGGAACGAAAAACCGTAAGCATGGCAGTTCGGTTCGGCCTGAGAGAAGTAAGATAATGTGACGCCTGCGGAGAAAGAGAGAAAGGAGGCGAGGGAGGAGAGGGATGGG
>MEHQ01000851.1:0-105547 GCA_008828725.1 Saccharina japonica | reverse complement strand
ATAGTTTTAATGAACGAGGACAAAAAGGCGGGGCACAGGCGAGTAGGAAATATATATGCACACACAAAGTTAATTTTGGAGGGGACATGCATATGGTTCAGTCTACCAGTATATTGGAGATTGAAATGGGATTTCGAACATCCCGCTACGCAAGATCACACGAGCCAATACACCGGGGTACACAATTTCCTTCGGCACGTTAGGGTGCGTTTGTGCGAAAAAAACCCGTGCATCCAGCTGGGTGGAAAATATTGGTACACCCAGATTGTTATTATATACCGGGTACCTGGTAGGTTTTACAGTGTACTCGTAGTGCACCCAGTACCCTAATCCTACGACCGATACGTGGTATGCCGGTTCACGCTTCGCGCTTGGCGCTCACGTTCTCCGGCGGCTCCTACCGAGGGCTGATTACTTTTCTGCACCTTGTGAGTGGGAGCAGGGTGCCAAATTGAATCAGACCCGAGTGGGATCAGCTTCGGGTGGAAGCAGGGTGCGAAGAGGGGGCAGGGTGTTTCACCGCGTGCTTCCACCAGGTACTGATCCCACCCAGATCTGATCCCAGTTGGCACTCTGCTTTCACCCACAAGGTGCAGAAATATATTGAACCCTCCGCAGGGGCCGCCGGAGACCGTGGGCGTGAAGCGCGAACCGTAAATCAAGAGCTCGAAACGCGAACCGTCGCACCGTAATCCCACGTATCGGTCGTGCGATCGGGGTTCTTGATGCACTACGAGTAAACATTAAAACCTATATAAAACTTGGGTGTACAATAATTTCCACTCAGCTGGGTGCACGGATTGTTTTTGCGCTTGTGCATCATCGTGAAGTTCCTTTTGAAAAGCGAGACCTTGTCTTATGTACACGCAGAGAATTATACGTAGAGCGAAAATGTAAATTGTATACGGTACAACAGCGGACGACGGCGCGGCAGACGAAGCAGCCCAAGGCCGCCAGCAAACTACCGAGCGGGCGATCGTGATTTGCGACCGAGAACAACGCCGCAGAAAACCGAGCGAAGGCGCGAGCGAACGTAACACTAGAGGTGGCATGATGCGCACACACAAAACGAACACGTCATCAATCTGGGTGCCCGGATACCTGGTACCTGGTAGATAATAAGAAGAAAAATTGAAAGTGTAAAGGACGCCGAGCTTCAAATATCCATCATCGGTGAAAGCTAGCTGTTTATGCTTGTCGAAAAAAAATCTGAGATAACTGACGCGCTACCAACCGTACAAAAACAGCAATTCACAGGCACATTCTAGACGGCCTACACAAAACTCACATTGGTAAAGAAGCTGCACCGGCCGTGAGAAATTGTGTTTTCGAAATACATCTCCACCCTCCACCCATAAAGGCTTTGCTCCTAGTCTCGCCGATATTTTCCCATCGACCGGCGGTCATATCCGTCTCCACACATGCGCACTCTGCTGCCTAGCCAGGTTTTTCTTAGGCTTCCCATAGTCTACCGCCTGGTCGCGTTCAGAAGAGACTGCTGTGTCTGCAGCAATGAAAACGCGTCATGATACACAATCAGAAGGTGTGAGGACCAGCATTAACAAGGTGACACCAAACGAAACGGACAGAGACAATGTCTACGCTTTCCCGTGATAAGCACTTCGTCAAGTCGACGGGCGTAGAAGCAGGCATTCACAAGACGTCAAGTAACAATAAAGTAACAATCAAGACCAGTACGCTCTGTGCGTATTGCCTGTGTTTTACGAACGCAAGCACAAGCTTATTATTCCAAGGAAAACACGTCACATACGCAAGAACGCGTACGCGTAGTCCCTTCCAACGCCGCCGATGTGCTGAAATATCTAACTTCTGAATGTACTGTATTATAATATCACCATCTGGTTGACAGGTACGGTCGGCTGGTTGACAGCCCCGGCATCTGGTGTGGCCGTCTGTCTATATTTCAGTTGTAAAAACAGTGATCGTTCAAGCCATTTATAGGTACAGTTGAAGCCAAACATAGGTGATACGTAAATTTAGTAGCCGACAATAGGTGTACCTACGCACTTTGAGCCATCTGTAGGTGCAATGGAGCGCAGGCCTAATATCAGGCGGGCCAGGAAGCCGTTTCCGGTGTACATTACGCTGTGTACCTATAAGAAGCTCAAAGTGCGTAGGTATACCTATTCTTGGCTAGTGCCCTAAAACAACTATACGTACATGATTATCTTCGGATGCTGCGGCAGACGGGGAGGACGAAGCTGGCAACGAGAGTGTACTGGACCCCCTGTCCTATAGAGCGTGGCCCTTGACATCTAGAGTGTGTGTGCGTCCTTTTTCTCTAGTAGCTCATCACCATGATCATGCCCGTTTTATCGCGTTGCATGTCACATGTGACGCCTGGTGTGTATGTTATATTTGTATATAAAATGTATATTAAAAAAGGTCTACCGGTGTAGTGTACCTTTGCGCACACCCGTGCGGAACGCTGTACCAGCTGGTACTATCTTATGATACATATTGTTTTATTTGAAGTGCTATATTCTAGTATATATGTACCATGTTTTAGTTCATCCTTTGAAGTGCTATTTTGTTCGTCTCAACACATTCCTTTCGCGTGTATTTCCCTCTCATATTTTCCTTCTTATGTCTTCAGGTTACGGAGCGTACGGCGTCGAAAGAAAAGACAACAAGGGTTTTCTGCAGGCTGACTATGAGAGCGTCGCGCCCGGAACGAATACAAAATAGGAACATAGCGAGAACCTGTCCGCGGGTTTTTTTGGTTGTAGAGAATTAAAGAGACGGGGTGATTAATACCACGATCTTCTGCGTTGTGGGTAGTTTTAACCATTGACAGGCCCCCCCCGCTCGCGCAATCGGGTTTTCAAGGGTTCCACGAGAAGGGGAGTTGGGAATGGGCATTTGCGGCATGTCACGTTATGGTGTCGGTCCCCCCGGGTGGTTGTGATTTGTGTGCGCACAAATACGAGCGGATGTAAGCGACGGTTAATAAGGGTATAAATTTAGATACCTTGCAAAACATCGTGCACGTGGAGTATGGAGAATTTGCAGCTTGTTTGACTTTTGCAACGTGTGTGTACACATGCTGCCAACACTGTCGAGGTATTAAACAATGGCAGTATTTTTGCTCTTACAAGCCAGGCAAGGTGACCGCCCTGGTAAGCTGAAAAGTGTGCGAATGCCCTGCTGTACGGTATATTGAGGTGTATCAATGACACTGACAGGTTGCTGGACCCCCGACACTGGCAGAATGTCTCCCAATGAAAGTCCGGACGCCCTGCCGTCCTTCCAGGGTGTCCCACGCCGTTCAAAGTTATGTTTTGTTTTCGTTTTTGGGAGAGTATCAGGCACTCTGTCGGCAGTGCGGTGTTTGAGAAACAATATGGCAATGTATACCACATTTGAGATGTGAAACCCTGTATATTATTGGATAAAATCGGCACACTCTATACTTTGCCAGATAAAGGCAGGGTGTTACACGCTGTACACTGTTCTTTATAATTTTCAGAACATGGAACGCCCTGTCGGAAGTTTAGCAGAGTGATAACGTGATAACCCCTGTACAGCATCCGACACCCTGCCAGAAACCAGACAGGGTGTCAAACCCTGTACAGGGTGACCACACCCTGTCAGATTTTTGGCAGGGTGTCTCACCTTGTACAATGTTATTTCCCGTCAAAAGCACTGGCAGGGGGTCAGGCATCAAATGCTGGCAGGGTGTCCACGTCAAACCCTGTACAGCATCCGACACCCTGCCAGAAACCAGACAGGGTGTCAAACCCTGTACAGGGTGACCACACCCTGTCAGATTTTTGGCAGGGTGTCTCACCTTGTACAATGTTATTTCCCGTCAAAAGCACTGGCAGGGGGTCAGGCATCAAATGCTGGCAGGGTGTCCACGTCAAACCCTGTACAGCATCCGACACCCTGCCAGAAACCTAACAGGGTGTCAAACCCTGTACAGGGTGACCACACCCTGTGAGATTTTTGGCAGGGTGTCTCACCTTGTACAATGTTATTTCCCGCCAAAAACACTGGCAGGGTGTCAGGGTTAAATGCTGGCAGGGTGTCAGGGTCAAATGCTGGCAGGGTGTCAGGGTCAAATGCTGGCAGGGTGTCAGGGTCAAATGCTGGCAGGGTACCCAAGATGGCCACGTGTGAAGCAAGAGGTGCATGTCAACGCCTTGACGACGCACGAAAACACAGCTACTAAAAGCAAAAATAACACAACACTGACGTGTGTTTCAACATTTGACCGTTTTATCTAATGAACAGTATCGATAACCCCAGCATGGGACTACGGCCATGCATATGGAGCGAGTAATCCCACGAAGCTGAAACGAGGAGAGACACTCGAGCTCCAGCTGAGCAACCTGCAAGTTCTTCGTGGAAGCGCTTTTGAAACAGATTGGACTCACGCCTTACGAATGGTACGTATATCGACGCAGAGGACTAACCGCCATATTTCAACAAAGACAAATTACAGATGTTGTATCGCAAATAACACGTGCACCAGTATACGCGGCAACAAGTCAACAATCCATTCGCTCCCTCTCGCAAACACGCATCATCCTTCTGTGCCGTTTGACATCCAGCCCTGCTTGTACAGGAAACCGTCGCCGACGTCCTTGGGCCCGAATACTGTTGCGAGATACGTAGAATAGGGGAAGGAAGGAGAGCACGAAATCCGAACGTCGATATGCAAGTATGAGCAGCGCAACAATAAGCCAACTACAGTAAGTCAAATTGGTAGTCGCTGCGTGCTACTATATTTCTGCACATATCATATCGTTTTTCGCCGAAATAGACTACTCTTACTCGTATGTGTATGGAAATCTTGAAACAATAACCAGAGAGTATGATATACGATAGTATTGTTTACGTATCCCATATATTTACTCCGCCCTTCTTTTATCTCTACCTCTTTAGACGGTACTCAGATTCGGGGTCACTAAGTAGGCTCTTGTGCCCCCTCCCTACTGCGGTTCGTGCCCTGCATTTTAATCGCGAGAAGCTTCCAGCACTTTCTCCCCTCGCCGACTCGTCGAGTCGTATGGAAGCAATACACTGCACGCTGTACACCATTTATCAAGAAGAGTAATATAGTACGTAGAGCCTATAGAAAGTAGGCATAGATGGATAGATAGGGTTCATTCATGCTTACTGCTGTACATATAGTACATACGTACTACAGTACATAGACTTACTTACTAATATGTCGCCCAGGGATTGCTCATTCCTGGCCTCTCAGAGCTCCCACTTCGACACCGCCTCCTGTCATTACTTGCTCAGCGTTGCAGTCTCTCTTTGTCCCCTGTATACTTTACTTCGCGAGAGGCGTCTTCTTCTTTCAGTTTTGGGTTCGTACGTGTGCCGGCCCAGAGAGCACGGCAGCGCGGGCGAGCCCGGCGCCATCGCGGGTACGGGAGGGCGCTGGCCAGTAGAGGGGGGGGGCGGAAGGAGCGCGGTCGTCTTTGTCGTGGCTAGGCGTGTCGTGTCCATCGAGACACGAGGGAAGCATGAAGGTGTTTTGTCGGCGTTGCTGCTGCAGCACGCACGATCATAGAAGGGTCGGTTATTACTGTAAAATAAAATTCAAGCCGTGTTTATTTATCGGAACAAATATTATTTAAAGAGAAAGGCCGGCAGTTTGAACACCTTCAGGATGGAGCGGGCGAACGAGGGCCACGGTGATCACCGGGGTTCACGCGAGGCGGGCCATGGGGCTCACTGGGGCAGAGAGGCAGTAGAGCCCGACCCGGACCGAATCGATAGCGAGGTGATCACGGAGGGACGGGGAGCGTCAAGGCTGACAACACGCCAACGACGTCTCAACTTTTTTTTTGTTTATACGGCGCAATCGGTCTGATGGTTTTTTATTTGCGAAAATAAATTTTCATGATTTTTATAAAATTTAAAAAAGATCGTCCGCTGTGAGCGTACGAAAAATTGATATCCAAATGTTTCCGACTTTTTTGTTTTGCGCTCCTGAGTAAGAGTACGAGTACGGATACTCCATAGATGTACGTATGTACGTACGTACGTACGTACGTTAACATGTGTACGACGTCTTTCTCAGTTTTGTTGATTTTCTGTTTTTGTATTTTACAACTCGACAACCGACCGTGCTGTGCCGTGTTTTCCCTTTCATACATACAAGGTAGGGAGTACTACGAGTACCACCACCACCGTTGTTGTTGTCCTACGTACCACACACATATATATATATATATACCCACGAAAAAGGCGCAAATCACACACACCACAGCAGGCAGCGCAGCGCCGTGCTGTGAGCCGTGTTGCTGTGCTTTCTCTTTCGAACATACAGCTATATGTCCTGAAGCCTGGAGCTAATGTGCATCCCAAGCATGTTTTACATGCATGTCAAGTCCGCCGTTTCTTCGCTCTACACCATAAACCTCTTGGCATTTTTAAGTCGGTGCTTGCTTGAACTACATCATGGGCCTCTTCTGCCCCTTTCCTTGCGCGAGCGTAGCGGGCGTCGTCAGCCGCCCGCTGAGCGGAGCCCTTGTACATATATACATATTATACAATACACGTTTGACTCGAAAACGCTCAGAGCCCTTCAGACCTTTAAGAAAATACGCCCCCAAAACCGTCCCAGCCTATTTCTCCTCTTTTCTCCTGGACGCGACCAGTCAACGACAGCGCTGCATTTTTTTAGCCTTTTTTTATTTACACGCACAGCTCACATATGCCTCATTTCATGTCTGTTGCGTGCTCTTTCGTCTTCGAAGGTTACAGGGTATTCAGTAGTCGGCGCATGCTACGATAGAGTTGGACCATGATTTTTCTGAGCTTCTAACTTGAGGAGCTCCATACGTCGCCGAAATATGGGTTTTGGAGGAAAATAAAAGCGCTACCCGATGAAAAACTCCATGGCCTGGGTCTAATATACAAAATATCACTACACAAGTATGAAACTCTGACGATTTCGCGTTAAGGAGCCTGGTCATTCCGAAAACTTTTCCGCCAAAAGTGCTGCAGTACCTCTATCGTGGCACGCATCAGTCTTCCCACATGCATATGTACCCATTTAATTTGTCAATACGTACGTAGCCTTTGGTAGCCTTCCACAGATGCTCCGAGTACCTTGAAGTAAAGTAAATAATATTATTGGAGACAAAATTCTTCAGGTAATTTGTGTACTCGGAGTATTTCGGGGTTCGATACTCCGGGATACATCCTGCCCGTACTCGGAGTATTTCGGGTATGAACACTCTCGATACTGCTTGTACTCGGAGAATTTCGGGGTCCGATACTGCGGTTACTCCTTGTACTCCGAGTACTTGGGACTTCAGTACTGCTCATACTCAAAGTACTCCGAGAATTCAGGCAGCCAATACTCTATGTACTCTTAAGTACTCTTAAGTACTCGGAGTACGAATTGTACTCGATACGCGGAGTGTACTCGGAGTGTGAAGTACGTTAGGAGCATCTTTGCATCATTTTAAATGCTCGGCCGTCAATCCTCCCAGGTTCTGGGAGCATGTGACTGGCGTTTATAGAATTTCTAAATTCACAGGCGCTCCTATTACCTGGAAGTATAACTAGAGTTTTTAAAGAAAAAAATACTTCAGGTGCTTCGTGTACTCGCAGTGTTTCGGTGTTCAATACTCTCGATACTCGGAGTATTCCGAGTAATTTAGGTTTTTACTCCGAGTACTGTTTATACTCGAGTATAAATACTGCTCATACTCCCAGTACTCGGAGTATTTGGGGGTTCAGTACTGCTCATACTCACATTACTCGAAGTATTTAGGCCTTCAGTACTGTTCATACTCCAATACTCCGAGTATTTAGGCCACCAGTACTCTAATACTCTCAGAACTCGGAGTACCAAAAATACTCGGTACTCCGAGTATACTCGGAGTATCGAGTATACTCGGAGCATCCGTGTAGCCTTCAGCTCATGTCACCGCGATATTTCACTCTATCAGTATTCCAATACGTACGTATACCCCGTCCTATATATTACCAGTATATACCAACGTCCTATAGTGTAGTTCGCCCCCGCCCCCCTATCTATAGAGTCACTATTATTGGGGGGCTAAGGCGGAGCAGAAAGGTGAGGTCCCTTGTAAACCGATTCCCGGTTGTCGCGGATATAAGCGGCTACGTACCTATTTTCGTTTCTTGTTTCTATCTATTCACTTTTATAATCCTTGCCATGCTTTCGGCCCCTCCCTCCGTCAAGTTACTCAGATCCGGGGAAACATAGCGGGTAGCGGTAGAGCTGCTGATGAATTCTCGCAGAATCTTGAGTTCCCTTATGTACCATTCCCCCTTACCAGCACTCCCCCCCCCGCCCCTCGTACGGTACTTTCAGCAGTATCGGCGGTTTGTTTTAGCAAGGCAAAGTCAGCCTTTCTTTCTTTCACTCATCGAATCGCGTCGATTAGTGCATACACGCAGGTTGGCCCTGCTATAAGCCGGATTCTACAATTAATTATTACGATTTGTATTTGTTTGTTTTTTGTTTTTATTTCCATCCCATTTATTATCTTCGCCCCTCCTTTCTTCTCTCCTTGCTGGTCGTAACTGACCGGGGGTCACTAAGTAGGCCCCTCTCCCTTCTCCCCCACTACGGTTCGTGCCTTGCATTTTTATCGTGAGAAGAGTTCACTCAGCCCTTTCTTTCCTCGTCGACGCTCTTCGAATTATTATGCCTACGCACGCTACTATTAATGGGCACCCTCAGCAGTTGAATAGTTTTTTTTTTTTAGTTCTGCCAATAAACTCAAACGTCCGACCCACGTTGTGTTTGAACTGCGTTAATCAACTCTTAGAAGCGTTCGAGAGTACCTCTAGACCATCGGGGCGACCGATGTCAATCACAACGCGTCATTTGAACACGCCCAGCTCACACATGCCCCATTTATTTTATTGGCCGCCTCGCTTCCCCTGTTCTTTTTTTCCGATACGTGGCAGAGTATTTATCATGTACGATAATTCAATATTGTCAATGACATTCAGCCGGTAGTGTTTCCGCCACGCGCCATTTTCGGTTGCAAGTTCAAAATTCGGAGAGTGTTCCTCGTTTCATTTAAATTTGTCAAAAGCCTTTCGCCGCCAGTTTTTCCGCCACGTGCCCCAAAGTATTTCCCGATTTACCGATAAAAGTGCTGAGAGAGTTTTTATTGCTAATTATTTCTTGAACGATACGCACACACTCGTCGTCTGTACGTATGCTGTTTTTGTTTGTTCGTTTCATTGGTTTTTGGGTTATTTGATTGTTTGTGTGTTTTGTGTGTTTGTTTGTTTGTTGGTTCGTTTGTTTGTTTGTTTATTTGTTTGTTTGTTTGTTTGTGTGTTTGTTTGTTTGTTTGTTTGTTTGTTTGTTTGTTTGTTTGTTTGTTTGTGTGTTTGTTTGTTTGTTTGTTTGTTTGTTTGTTTGTTTGTGTGTTTGTTTGTGTGTTTGTTTGTTTGTTTGTTTGTTTGTTTGTTTGTTTGTTTGTTTGTTTGTTTGTTTGTTTGCTTGTTTGCTTGTTTGTTTGTTTGTTTGTTTGTTTGGTTGGTTGTTTGGTTGTTCGGTTGTTTGGTTGTTTTTTTGTTTGTTTCTTTGATTGTTTGTTTGTGTTACGATCGTTATTTTCATTTGTCCCTTATAGTATACTACTAGCCCTTTTATCTCTCCTGCTTATTAGAAGCCGTAACTCAAGTCTGGGTTAACAAAGCAGGATCTTCTCCATCCTCCCCCACTACGGTTCGTGCCTTGCATATTTATCGCGAGAATAGTTCAGCCCTTTCTTCCCTCGTCGATTCGCATCGAATTGTGCCTACCCACGCTATAAATATTATTTGGCGTCGTCAGGAGTTTATTCCGCTTTTCATGTAGGTTCGCAAATATACCACATGTATATACTCAAACTTTCGACCCACGTAAGACTCGAACCCCGGAAACAAGCTCTTTAAAACAGTTGGGGGTAGCACTATCGATAGACCATCGGGGCGACCGTTTTTTTTTTGTTTTTTTATCCTGGACATTTCGTCATCATCGCGATCTTTCACTGTTGTTATGACTATTCATAGTGTTGGTAATAAGCGACTTTTTTTCATAAAAGCAAGTTACTTGTTTTTTAAAAATGCTTATTCCACGATGGAGCGTGTAACATCTCAGTCATTGTGTAATATTAATATTCATAGTATAGTTATTGAACACATCCATGTATGCTCGAGCTACGTCGTGTGCGCTCGTCAATTAACCTACCTGTGTGTGCCCAGTACGTAATAAGTTAAGTGAGCGCTGTTGAATACGCGTAAAAAACAATAATCGTTCGTTTGTTTCGTGAAACAATGCCGGAGTCGTCGTACCTGTCATTTGTTTTTGTTCGTTTTACTCTGTATTTTCCTACAGTACCAGCCCGCTCACAAGAAAGCAACTCACAAGCAAGCCTGCCTGAAATATTAAAAATATATATGAAAGCTCTCAGCCTAGTCAATGTAAACCCTTTAAGAAACTTGACCCCTTCGTGTAGCTGGCCTCGGCCCAAACCGCTAATCAATGTGCAGTACTCGAGAAAAAAATCTCCTTGGGGACCAAAATCTGAAAGCGCAACATACCAGAGTGTGCTTTCGCGCGCGCCCGGTAGATAAAAGTCAGCCTTAGCCCGATTTCAGGTTTCTTGTGAAAGCGCCGGTACTGCTGTAGTACAACAGCAATAGGGGGGTCAACATTATTTTGTGTTGCTTTTAGCGGCAAGCCCCAACAAGCATATTGGGTTGCTTGGCGAAGGCTTTGCGCGACAATTAAACAGCAGTAGTAGTAGCAGTAGTAGTAGTAGTAGTAGTAGTAGTAGTATAGTAGTAGTAGTAGTAGTAGTAGTAGGAACGGTTCTCGGCTGTGTTCCTTTACGGCGAAACGCCCTCGAACGCCCTCCCATTCCAGTATCTTCGCCCTGAATTTATCTCTCAGTGTATCACGTCACAATATGTATTAATAGGTGCTGCTGTGTGTTGTCGTTATTTCTACCCAACTTGTTTCGTGCACCAAGTCTCTGCGATTGTATAATACCTAAAATATTTGCGAGCGTAGTACATGGGTCTACGTATCAACGGTTCATCATTTTAACATAATGGCAAAATTAATAATTCATAATAGTGGATCCTATATACGGCGGTTACATTAAGGAGGCACGCTTATAACTTTAATATATTTTTGTTAATCCAGTTCCAAAGAGATCCCCGACCTCACGGCTGTTTTTTAATACCTGACTGGTATTATGGTTTTATATAGTATGCGTAAAGTGTTGCCTTCGCCCTTCATTTCTGCCCGGGTTTACCATTTCGCCTGAATCTACCTGAATAGTCGAGCAATTCCTCCCCTCGCCTACATCAGTATTCGCGTCGAGTTGCGCCTACTGCCTGAGCATGCAACAATCGGCGCTCATGACAGTTGGTTGGTGGCCATAAACATAATCCGTATGTAAAATGCAGATACTCGAACCCTTTTGACCTTAATCTCATGTATTAACTCGTAGAACATATTACGAGTAGTATTATACGTCTGCGAGGTTAACGACCGAACCACCGGGGCGACCTGCTAAAGAGCAGTTGCAATAGGTGTGCACAACGATAACTTGGAAATCAAATGCACGTATGATATAATATCATGCAAACATAGATGATTACATACGAATTGGACGGCCTCTCGATATAGGGTGAACGAACTTGCTTCCACTATGCCCTCATCTACTACAAGTTTGGTGGGTTAGTTGCTTTCAGCTGCCGTTCCGGCGGCTGTCTTCGGTTCTGACACGGTAATGTTCCTTGTTGTGCGCAACGCCGACGATAATATGTTCACGGTCCCCCGCGCTTTGCACGTTTTTTGTCCACTGCGGACATTATCAAGGTCTCGGAACCGCCTCCTTGAGAGAGCGGAGTCCGCCGCAAAAAACATTTACAGTTCAGGACACCTAATGATAAACAGGAAATCTGATCTAGGATGGATTTCGTATTGGACAGAGGGTGCTTTCTGCACTAGTTTCAAGATAACGACTCTCGACTTTCCTGTGTTCCTTCAAGGGGCCCCTTCGGTCATGATGAAACACGACGAGTACTTGAGAGTTGAAAATATATATATTTTTCGTTTTTTTTTACAGCAGCAATACTATTTCTGGTATATTAATACCATACCAGTACTCCTTACCGAAAACGGCATAGCTACAGTTTTAATGCTTAGAATGTTTCCCAAAGAGTAGTTTCAGAATGCCTAGCTCATGGTCAACATTTGTGTCTCGGGTAGCATATCGATCAGACGCCTTGTTTGTCACGAAAAGTGCCTCTAAAGAGGCGCACCTTTCGACCATGAGCTAGACATTTTGAAAGTACTCATTGGGGAAAATTCTGAGCATTAGAACTGGAGCTATGCCGTTTTCCGTAAGGAGTATTGATATGGTGTTATTATACCAGAAATAGTATCGCTGTAAAAAAATGAAATATATATATATATACTCGTAGGACCAGTAAGGTGTTGTCCCAGGCGATCAATCGTTCGAGTGGCTAGCCGTTTTTGGCGCCAGGAGCTAACGACCAGCCCGAGCTGGGGAGAAACAGCATGCGAGGCGTACGATGGATACCGTCAGCAAACTACGGATGGCAGCTTGGACACTCCGCACCACGCCACAACACGACATCATTCCACCAACCAACAGCATCGTCATCATCTCTGTAAATGTACTGACGTTCGATTCATCTCGTGTACCACCACAACACCACAACCCGTAAAACCAGAACAATTTTTATCGCCACAACCATGACTCAGTCCTATTTGGTATTTTATCCGGTACGATTTGTGGGAAAATAGTGGTAAAGGCGCCTCGACCCAACAGAACCAGACAGGACGACATCCTTGACGAGCATTATAGCCAGTTATTGTTATGTTTTGCTGCTGAGACCGCTGTTGCTGTTGCACGCTGCCGAGAGCTGCTGCGGGTGTTTTTTAAAGGGCAGCGGCCAAAAAAAGGTATACCTCGTCCATTTGCGGCCAAAATCAGGTACATACTTAAAACCAAGTAAAAAACGCACTCCACGTGCGCTGCCATTGGTCCAAAACTCGTTGTACCGGTTTTTGCCTCTTCAAAACCCAGGTATACCTGATTTTGTCTACTCTGCTTGACTTTCACCTTTTTTTTGTCGTTTTTAAGCCAATCAGAGGCCCTTCATAGTTCCACCCTATACCCCCTATACAAATGCCGGCGTACGCGGAGACCCCCTTCTCCCCTCGCACCTCGCACCACACGTCACTCGAGCGACACACACGCATATCTGCCTGCACACCTCCGCCGAAATAATACGAGATAGAAGGCTCCCCTTCGGGATTGTGGTTGACTTGGAATACCAGGGGTGTCACAAAAGTTGAGAAGGGAGAATACAGCAGCAGGTGTTCGTTCCTCGTACTATTAATAGCAGCTACTCGTATACGTAGCCACCGGGCGAGCACGAAGAGCATGAAAAAACTCTACTTTGCCTTGCAAGGAACGGCAGGTTCGTGGGGTGCGTTTTAAACTTGATTTTAGTATGTACCTGTTTTTGGCCCCGAACGGACCAGGTGTACCTGTTTTTGGCCGCTGCCCTTTTTTAAATATATGTTTTGGGAGATCTCTATAAATTGTTTGTGTTTGTGATGTTCCTCCTCCATCATATATATACAGTCGTACATAACACCTACTACGAAACAGGCTACTAAGAAGGCCACGCTGACATTTAAAGGAACTGGGAAATTCGCGAGTCGGTATCTTGAAATTAGTGTTGAAGGCACCCTTTCTCGCTTGAAGAAATCCAGCCCGGACCATCTTTGCCTGATTCTTACAAGGTTTCCTATACTATCTGTAGTGCCGACTAGGAGTAATGCCTCTGATCTATTTGTGTCTCCGCCCGCATTCGGTCAGCACGGACAGCCTCTTCGACTTGATAGCTATGACGTTCACGATTGATAACACACATTGTTCCTTAAGAAGCTCCACATACGGGACGAAGACAGACAACATTACAGGAAGACAATACTACGTCGGAAAGGGGAACTATCTTCTTGCTCTGCTCTGGCCACTACTGTCCCAGTGCTGCCGCTGCTGCTACTGCTGCACCGCCGGCGACGGCTGCTCTTTTTATTTACGACATGATTTTTGAAACAGCAGATAGATGTATGCTACTTTCAGCGATTTCCTTCGTGTCATGTTTTTTTAGCTAGACGTTTTCGCCTGCATCCGGTCACCTCTGGCAGCTGCTTCGACGTGACCGCTGTGAAGCAGCAGAGGTGTGAACCAAGTACCAGAGTCAGTGTGGTTTTCGGTCCATTTAATTTCGTTTCATTCCATTTGGTTTCTTTTTTTATTGGATGTCGCATCTCCTCTGGGAGAAGCACGACACTTTTTTTTTGTTTTGTCATGCTTTTGTTTGGTCGCTTGATTGTGGATTTGCGTCAGTACGTTTAGTTTTTGGTATTTTTCCTTTTCGCTTTTTTCGCTTTTTTTCTCTTTTCCTTTTGCATGCACCTGGATCGCTAGCAGGGTGGGTCTTGCCTGTCGTATATGGCACTGCATTGTCTGCTCTGCTTCCTGCAATGAGCATAGTATCTCTGTGTCGTAGTTTTGTGACCACTGGTACCTTTTTAGGATGAAGAATCGGCACGGACACTGGGTGTGCTGGATGTCGAATGGTAGAAAGGAAGGTTTAATGTGAAGAACACACACGCACACACACGTATACACAAACTCGCATCGTCTCTTTCGAAATTTGACAAGGCGGCATTATTGTCAGCATCACAGGCACAGGGCACAGGCAGCATTGAGGGGGAAAGAGGAAACCTCCTGGTCAGCTTTGCTCCGCCTATTTCTCCTGGTGGTGCTGCTGCTGTTGCTTCTGCTGCTGCTGCTACTGTGCTGTCGCTGCTGCTGTAGTGTCTGTACCTGAGCGCGGTTGTCCATGTGTCCTCCTGTGTTCAGATTGCTCAGCAAAATTCATAGTAGATTGTACGTTCGATAGGTTTGGTACAACCTAGAGTCCTATTTTACGTACCAGGTACATCTGTGATTTGTTTCATGTTTGGCCGTGCGACGGTCGCTAGATTGGATCTAGAGTTTAGTGCGAGTGTTGCCAAAACAAAATTAAACACATGTAGAAAAATGTCGTAACAGTCTGGAGTTTGGCGAAACGGAGAGAAAATTGGGAACAGGTGGTTCCCGTGGAAGGTACCTGGGACGGAAAGGCCAAGGGAGGGCAGACATATGCAGTTTGTCGATACAACAAGGGCAACCGCAGCAACAACAGCAGCAGTGGCAGCAGCACAGACGCAGCAACAGCGCTGCAGCAGCAGCAGCAGCCAGCCGTAGACAGAGTCGACGGCAGGATCATAGGAAGCAGGGAGACAGCCCGTGGTGTCCCGTCGATCGCAATCGCAATACCCAAGGCGTACACGGCGAAGACGAGGACGTGTCATCCTCGCAGGAGAGGGAGATGCGGAACGAGATAAATATTAAAATGCTGAGAACGGACTTGGAGCAAGCAAAGTAAGCGAGGAAATATGGGCGAGTCAAGGAAGATAAAGCCAGGGAGGCGAAGAGCAAGGCAGCAGGCTAGGCAGCAGGTGAGACCGAAGAGAGGAGTGGCGGGCGAGACATTCCAGCAGAGGACGGCAGTGGGGGACTCCAGGAGATCCGCCAGGAAAGCCCGAAGGAATGTACGGGTGAGAGCGCCGAAATTCCGCCAGCAGACAGGGAGAATATTGCTGCAGATAGACGATTGTTCGAGCAGGAGGTGGAGAAAGTGGTAGATAGGAGAATGCATGCCCTTGGTGTAGGTGGACGAAGCCATGATACATGCCGTGAACTCGCAAGCGCATCCAAGGAGCGCACGTGGCGCAGGGTGCAGGATCCGCACAACCAGCGGGAAATGTCTTACCAGCGGGAACCCCAGAGCGACATGGGAAAACCCTCGAAACAATGGGCGGTTTCGTATGATATGGAAGCTTGGGGGAATCGGGGACAGTTCAGCCAAATAACGTGATAGGAACAGGGAGGGGTTCAGGGCAACCTGATTTAACAAGGAGAAAGGTGGGAAGTAGAGGGTAGAGGCACCCAAATATATTCAGTAGAGGATATCGGATACTGGAAGCATAGAAGAAGTGAAGACCGAGGGGAGCCCAGTTTCCGGACGCAACGAAGGAGGGGCGGATCAAGAGGAGCCCAGCTAGGGGGGTGAGCTGGATAAAAGGGGGGGGCCGGAGAGGAGAAGATATAAGGGTTTCGGCGAGCCGAGGCGGGGAAGGGAAGTCCAAAAAGGGGGGCGGGGCGAGCGATTTCAGGCGGGGGGGGTAGGGGGAAGGACACCCGAGACCCAGCAGTTACTATAGGAAGCCTGAAACAGCGTCATGGACGCACGTGGCAGACATGGGGATGATCATGTGGGGAGTGATGATACCGGATGGCGGATTACCGCCGAGGGGTTCTGTGAAGGAAAAGGCGATGGCATCGCTGTGTCCGGGAAGTTTCTTCATGGCCAGGAAAGGCTAGAGGGACCTGATGACTTTCGCCGACTTGGAGCTTTCGTTGTATGCGAGGACGGGGCTATCGGGGAAGCGCAGGGGTGAGGGTGGGACGTCGCTTCCAGACAGGGTGGAGGCGACGATAGGGGTGATTATGTTCATGACGACGCTCGCGACAGATGACAACACTCGGATGGGGAAGGCGGCGATACGCCGGGTGGAGATGCAGAGAGGTAATCCGTTCCAGTGAGTGAAGGAGGGGATACACCATTTTTTCGTGACCAACAGGAATATGGCGGAGACGAAGGCCTTCAAGGAAGAGTCCACGAAACACTTAAATGCGGACATGATGAAGCTGGGAGAGGCGGTGCGGATGATGGCCGTGAAGCTGAAACGGAGGGGAACTATGTGGCCGACGGTGAGGGAGGCTGGACTGCTGCCGGATCCGACCTTCCAGGAAATGGCAGCGTGGTTGCCGTTGGCGCCACTGCACATCAGAGCCGAGTACAATTGGAAAAACGGAGGCGTGGAAAGGGGGGGCGGGGGAGGCACGCTGAGAGCAATCGCCGAGGACGAGAGGGGTGGGGGGGGAGGGGGAGGGAGAGGAAGAGAGCAGTAGAACGTGAGGGAGGGGAGCGCCAAGGCACATGGGCCAGCAAGGAGTGCCATTGCTTGAGGGACAACGGGTACTGGAAAAGTGGGTGGACTGCAAGTTTGTGCATGGGGGGGGAAAGCGAGCACAGGACGAGCAGGGGGGGGGGGGGGGGGGGAGGGGGAGGGGGGACACCCCCGACACGGGGGGAGCAGTGACAGGACAAGGAGAGGAAAAGAGCGGCCATACCACAGGGGGGGGGGGCGAAGGGAGGAGCGGTCGACCACGGATAGGGACGGAGGAGGGGGGGACAAAAGGGTGAAGCGTGAATGAGGACACGGGCTCTGCGATTCCGCAAGGCCAGCCGGGGTGACTTCGAGGTGGGGGGAGGCGAAGGCGCACGGTGGAGGACACTGCGCGGACCGAAAGAACTGGGAGACCATCGCAGCGGAGGGACTGGGGCCAGGGTCCATCAAGACTGTCGACTCAGTTGCGATGGAGCGGAAGAGTAGTGGGGGGCGGGGGGGAGACGGGTGGGTGTGCGGGAAAGGGGTAGCGCAGAAGGAAAGGGAGTAGGGTTTGGCATCGGGGAGGCACATGGGAGGACGAGCGGTGGGTGTGGTAGGGAAAGCGGCAACGGGGCCGTACAAGGGGCGGGTCGGAACGAGCGTGGCGGGGCCACGCAAGGAACAGGGGGTCGAGGGTGCGGCGGAGTCGCGCACGGAACGAGACGGGAGGTATGCAACGGGGCCTTATGAAGAACGGGAGGGGAATGGTACGGTGGGACCGAGCACGAAACGAAGGGCGAAGTGCGACGCGGGGCCGTGTACGGTACGGGAGTGGAAATACGATGCGGGGCCGCCCACGGGACCAGATGAGGGGTGCACGGCGAGGCCGCGCACATAACGAGGGGAAAAACGGGCGGCGGGGCCGCACATGGATCAAGAGGGGAAGAACACGATGGGTCCGTGGAGGGAACGATATTGAGGAAGAGCAGCGTGGACGCACACGGATCAAGAGGTGAAGAACACGGCGGGGCCGTGCGCGGAACGAGAATTTAGATGAGCGGTGAGACCACACACGGATCAAGAGGGGAACAACACGGCGGGGCCGTGCACGGAACGAGAATGGGGGAGAACGGTGGGGCCGTACACGGATGAAGAGGGGAAGAACACGGCGGAGCCGTGCACATACCGGGAATGGTGATGGGCGGCGGGGTCGCTAACGGACCATGAGGGGAAGAATACGGCGGGGCCGTGCGTAGAACGAGAATGGGGGCGAGCGACGGGGCCGCACACGGACAAAGAGGGGAGGAACACGGCGGGGCCGTGAATAGAACGAATGGGGAGACGAGCGGTGTGACCGCACACGGACCACGAGGGGGAAACCACGGCTGAACCGTGCATAGAACCATGCAGGGGAAAGAATGGAGGGGCCGTACACGGACCAGAAAGGGTAGAAGACGGTAGGGTCGTGCTTAGAACGAGAACAGTGATGAGCGGCGGGTTCGCACACGGACAAAGAGGGGAAGAACACGGCGGGGCCGCGCACAGAAGGATAATGGAGACGAGCGCTGGGGCCGTACACAAACGAAGAGGGTAAGAACACGGCGGGGCCTTGCATGAAACGAAGGGGGGGTTGCGAGTCAACCGTTCAGCGCGAGGGGAGAGACAGCAGGCGAGGGTGGTAGTGGAGCGAGAGATCCAGCGGTGGAAGGGGGCGTTAGGGCGTTTGGGGAAGAAATAGAACGATGCGCAGGAACGGGATCGGTTGTTACGGGTGGTGCCAGGTTGAGGGGGGTTATTTTGCAATGGGAGGGGGTAGACCTAGCGACGATGGTGTGGAGGCTGGGGGGGGGGGTTAGTGGCACCCAATAGCGATGCGAAGGAGGTGACCACGTTTTTCAAGGAGCAGCACAATGTCTACCCGTTATCACTGTTGGAGCGGGTCGCGAGGGTGGAAGTGCCGGTGGACGTAGATCCTAGGGGCAACCTCGAGCGCGCGCTGGCGTACTGGAACCATAGTAGCGCCAACAGACACGCGATCGAGGTGTGGGAGAAAGCGGTGGGTGACGTCAAGACGGGGAGAGCAATCGTGGTCCCGGTGAGGTTGGCGGGGTTGATCCGAGGCCTGTGGGTGAATCCGGTGGGGGTAGTCGAGAAGAAAGGGAAGAGGAGGATAATCTACGATGCGACATTCAGTAACGAACCGGAAGGAAGGGTGCAGGTGGGGCGGACAGTGAACGAGGCTACGTACTGGGAACAGATTCCGGAGTGCCACCCGGCGAACGTAATTATTCAGATAGTGCGGACGATTCTGGGGCTACGGGAAAAAATTGGGAGAGGAAAGAGGATCCTGATTCAGAAGATTGACGTGAAGAGTGCAGTTTAGCAGGTGAGAGTGAATCCGGCGGGGGCAGCGAACTTCGGGTAGGTCCTGGGGGGTTTCCTGTACGTCGACCTGCGGCTGCAGTTCTGGTGGAGGGGTAATCCTGGGTGGTGGGGGGTGATAACGAGTGCCATTTAACAGGCGCAGCGACAAACGACCCGAGCATCGGCGACGATCTTGGCCACGGGAGTGGACGCCACAGCAGATGTCCGGGTCGCAGCGGATACGGGAGTAGTGACGGAACCGCTTCCAGAGGGTTGTACAGTAGAGGCGGTAGAGGGTAGAATGGAAGAGGACACCGCGTGGGTGGTTTTCTTCATAGACGACGCTGTCTCGCTGGAGGTACAGTGGGAACCAGACAGGGGGAGATGTCTAGCGCTGGCGCAATAGCTGGAACCTCACAGAGTCGGCACCGCAGCAAGACGTACTGGAATTCGATCTGAATATGGAGCGAATGACGATTTCACTGCCAGCCAGGAAGGTCAGGGAGCTGCAGGAGCTGCTGAGAGAGTGGACTGAGTGGAGGCGCATGGCGACAGTACGGGAGGTTCTCATGTTGGCAGGGAAGCTGCACCATGTGGCGTACGTGGTCAGACCGGGGAGGTATTTCGTGCGGAAACTTCATCAGCTGAGCAAGCTGCATCTGAATGGGCAGGAGAAGAGTGGGGGGGGGTTAGCGAGCAAAGAAGAAGGCGGAGGCCAGGAAGGTGCTGAGACTGACGGAGGAGTTCATGGAGGACATGGGGTGGTGGATATGGTGCCGGAAGGAGGGCATGAATGGAGAGGGGAAATTTTGGTGGCGCCGCTCTTCAGGTTCGGTAAAACGACCTCCAGGATGACCTGGTTTTCGGACGCTTCGTTAGAGGCTGTTGGGGGGCTGTGCCTGGAGACTGGCGTGTACTGTTGATATAATCTTGTCAGAGGATGAGAGAAAAAAGGATGATTAGGAGCAGGAAGGGCAGGGGCAGAAACTGTTTGTCCATCAACGTTCTAGAGCTGATGGGGATAGTGGTGACAGCCTACATGACGATAGTGATCAGGAACGACAGTCCAGGAAAGGAGGGGGAGCTGGTGCTGGTGAGAGGGGATAGTTCGTCGGTGGTGCAGTGGGTAATTAACTGCGGGGGGAGGAGAGGAGAAGAGAGTTCGGGGGAAAATGGAGGGGTATGGGGGTGTTGGAGCGGATGGGGGGGAGGGGGGTAGGTGGGGGGTACTCATATCGTGCACGGCCGTAGTCGGGTGACCATTGACCACGCATCCCTTTCGAGACGGGGCACCGTTCTTACTTCTAGTAGAGACACCTCCAACACTTGGGCGCTCATTACGTTGTTTCAATATATTACAAAGAAACGTTTTTCAAATCTTATCCCCTTCCGGTTTCGCCGCCTTTGGCCACAATCTATCTCTTAAGATAGCGATCGTTTTCTCGATACTATTTAGTGTATCAAACTGCTCTATGTCACACTCGTCAATTTTGCTCATCTCCTCCTCTAACACATCCCTTTCCTCCTTGTACTTTTCACATTCTCGCACTATGTAAATTCTATTTTCTATCGATTTGCCACATGGGCACATCTGTGCATCTACTTCCTTCTCCTCCCGGCTACTGGTATACCTCCTTGTTCTTTCTGGCAGGTCCAGGTCCCCTACACGAAATCGCAGGTTTAGCTTTTTCGCGAAAACCATTGGGCCGTGCAGATACCTTTCATTTCCTATTCCTTCTCTCAACCCCCCGTATATCCCTATGTGTTCTTTCCAATCCACCTTCTTTCTTAGCGCTAGCCTTTCCTTTCTTTCTATATTTTCTTGTACTTCTGGCTTGTATCCGCTAAATGTCTCTATGGCCAGCCTCTCGTTTTGGTTTCCTATATGTTTCCATAATTTTTCGACTACCCTACCCCACCTTATTCCAGCTCGCCCTTTGGTTACTTTCTTCCATACAGCTTTATCAGCTATGGCTGGCAACCTCTTGTTTAGCATGTTCTTTACTTTTTTAGCGGCTGGGGGGGTGGAGTTTCCAGGCGAAGCATGTGCGGGGGGTGAAGAACGTACTGGCCGACGGGATAACGAGGTGGAAGGAGGAAGACGTCCAGATCAGGCTCACCACAGAACTTCCCACTGCCGTTTGGCAGACCCAGGAGCTCGGGAAAGAAGGGACGGCGATGTGTTTGAAAATTTTGCGCGCAGCTACGCACTCGCACAAGTTGCGCGGTCTACTCGGAACACTTACGCGCAAGGTTGGAGGATGTGCGTGAGCTGGAGGGTCCTAAGGAGAAAGGGGAGTTGGTTGGGGTGGGGGGGGATGGGCGAGTAGGGGCTAGTGGACGAGTTGACGGGGTTTATGGCCGACTGCTGTGTGGAGAGGAAGAACAAAGAGGCGACCGTGGTGGGGAAGCTGATCACGGTGAGCTTCTACAACGAACAGTGGGTGGGGTTGTCATTGCCGCTGCAACATTTATGCATCAACGCGGTGAGAAAGGGGGCCAAAAGGGTGCACGTGGAGGCAGGGAACCAGACGCGGGTGAGGAGACCACTAACACGGGATTTTATCAAGGTGATGGAGGAGCGCGTCGACGAATGGGGCGTGGGGGGGAGAATAGCATGAATTTGGTTGGCCCTATCGTATCAACTGTTGCTGAGGGCATCGAAATTGTTCGCAGGGGAGGGGGCGGGGGGTTCACCAGGTCTACGGATTGAAGCGGGGGGACAAAGCGTTCATCGAGAAAGGCGTGAAACTGGGGCCGGGGAGGTGGGGGGCTGCAGACACAGTATGAGTAAACTCCAAGGGGGACTAAGGGGACCGGGGAAGGAAAGGAGCGGTCATGGTGAGGACGAAGGAGGCGAAGAGGGGGGGGGCTAGGAGAGAATGTGGTGGATCTGTTTGTGGAGCTGTTCGAGTCCCACCTGACTAGGATCCCGGTGGGGGGGTGCGCCCCCCTGATGGCCTACAGGAGCGGGGGTGGTGTGGAAGATTTCGAATAGAGGGCAGGAAGCATTCTGCTTTACGACCGGCCTAGAGAGGGTGGGGGAGTAAAGGTCGATCGCAAGGGAAGGGGCCGGTGGCGGAACTGAAACCGGAAGACTTCGCTCTGTTTTCGGGGAGGACAGGAGGAGAAACGAAGCTGGCAGAGATGGGGGATCCACCATAGGTGATTCAGGGGAAATAGGCTTCACAGGCGTTTATGGGGTATATGCGGTCGAACATGGAGAATTCCCTGTAGGTCTCTAGATTTCTGGAGGGCAGGACAGGTGGATCGAGGTGGGGTGTGTAGAGGGGGGGGGGGGGGGGGGGGGGAACGCGGCTTCTGAATTGGATTTTGGCTGTTGAGGTTGCTGCCAGAGTGGGGGGCAGGTCAGCCGCGTACCATAGCTGGAATAGCAGGCGGGCAGACAGAGAGAGAACGGGTGAGAGGCAGAGGCAGAGAGGAAGACAGAGAGACAGAGGGTGAGGTGTTGGGGGGGGGGGGGGGGGGGAGCGTACTCATTTGTTGCTTGACTTAGGCATTTGACCACTGACCACGCATCCCTTTCGAGAGAGGGGGGGGGGTATACGGTGAACGCGGCTTCTGAATGGGACTTCGGTTGTTGAGGTTGTTTGCCGGAGTGGGGGGCAGGCCATCCGCGTAAGACAGTTGGAATAGGAGACGGGGGAGGGGGGGAAGGGGGGAATAGACGAGGGATAAACGCGCCTGAGTTCGCCCACCTCCGTCGTGAGCGCCACGGGATACTCGTTTGAACAAGTGTTTTTCGTGAAGAGGAGACCAAAGTTGAAGAATGTCGTAGCAGCCTGGCATTTGGCGAAACGGAGAGCAAAATTGAGAACAGGGGGGGGGGGGGGGTTCAGTAGGGGGTACCTGGGATGGGAAGGCCAAGGTACGGCATATGCAGTTTGTCGATACATCAAGGGCAACAGCAGCAACAGCAGCAGCAGCAGCAGTAGCAGCAGCAGCATCCAGCCGTAGACAGAATCGACGACAGGATCATAAGAAGTAGGGAGACAGCACGTCGTGTCCCGTCGATCCAATTTCCCACCCACCCACCCACCCGATTTGCGTCACAAGCAGGGAGGTCAAATGGGGGGGGGGGGGGGGTTCACGGGTGTACGTTTGTGTTTGGTTCGGGTCTTTGGGTTGCTTTCGGCTGTTGAGGCTGTCGGCCAGCTGGTGGCAGATCAGCTGCATACAACAGCCGGAGGAGGGGATTTCGGCTGTTGAGGTTGTCTGCCGGAGTGGGGGGCAGGTCAGCCGCGTACAATTGCTGGACTAGGAGACGGGGGGGGCGGGGCAGAAAAAGAGACAAGGGAGAGACCCCTGTGAGTTCGTCCACCTCCCCCGTGGGCGCCACGGGATACTACTAATGAACAAGCATTTTGGTGAAGAGGAGACTAAAAGACCAGTTACCGATTTCCTTGGATCTTCGATACCTTGATACTGCCGATGCCGATTTTGATCTTTTGTTTGTCGACGAGGGCTGTTACAACTGGCAGTAGTTTACAGAATGGATTTTGACCGTGAGGGAACTATAACTTACACAATCGTAAACCCAATATTTCCGATTCTCATTCTCATTGGAAATACAGTTCTCCATTAGGAACATCGGCGTTAGTTGGTGGCATCTGCGAATAAAAACCTCTATACGGAGACTCGAACCCTCGACTTCCAACCTAACAGTCATCGTTGTTACCTGTTAGATAATTACCCTCAATTTCATTTTTTTTTTGTTTGTTTAGGTTTGTTTTTTTGCGTAGGTACACCTCACACCCTGGCTGTTGTCCTGCCGAATTATCCGCAGGCTGTTCTACGGTGTTTTTTCGCAGGCTGTATGATACCTGTGGCCATTACGATACACGTTACCGCCCCGAAAACGGAATTGTGTGAAAAAGAAAAAATCGTCATTTGTAAGTGCGATCAATTAATTGTTTGAAACTCAAGTGTTACGTTTTCCTTTTTCGGCTCTGCCGCTTGCTACTCCCATATACGTGCTGCGTTGTGACTGTCGCAGTAACTACTTGTGGTGCGCTGCGCGTCTGTTTTACATTAGGCCGCCAGCTCTTCTCTCAAGTTTTTATTTTATTTTGATGTAACAATCAACTTTCACAAACGTCCGCAGTGCTATAATTTTTGTTAACCGGGTCTTCCGTAATTCAAACGAAACAAACGCCAAACTACGAGACGCACGACGACTAATCGTGTTGGTTTGGGCCTTTTTATTGCGTCCGTCATCGTCGCTATGAGACAAGCTCGGAGCTACCCAAACAGTTTTTAATTGTTTGATACTAACGCCTTTGGTTTAGTTCAATGCGATGAAAGCGACGACTCTGAACAGAAACCTTGCACAGATGCTCCGAGTATACTCGATACTCCGAGTTTCCTCGGAGTATCGAGTAACGTTCGTTCTCCGAGTACTGGGAGTATTAGAGTACTGGTGGCCTTAATACTCGCAGCGCTTAGAGCATGAGCAGTACTGAAGGCCTAAATACTCCGGTACTGCGAGTATGAGCAGTACGTATCCTTGAGCACAAGCAGTACTCGAAGTACAAACATCTTAAGTATTCGGGGTACTCCGAGTATCGAGAGTATTGAACACCGAAAAAGTCTGCGAGTACACAAAGTACTTGAAGTATTTTCTCTAAAATAATATAATTATACTTCCAGGTAATGGGAGCATCTGTGGAGTTTGAAATGCTATAAACGCCAGTCACATGCTCCCAGAAGCTAGGACAAATGATGGCCGAGTGTTTAAAATGATGCAAAGGTGCTCCTGATATACTTCACACTCCGAGTATACTCCGAGTATCGGCTACATTTCGTAATCTGAGTACTTAGAGTATTAGAGTACTGACGGCCTGAATACTCGGAGTGCTTGGAGTATGAGCAGTACTGAAGACCCGGATATTGGGAGTACAAGGAGTACCCGCAGTATCGGACCCCGAAATACGTCGAGTACAAGCAGTATCGAGAGTGTTCATACCCGAAATTCCCCGAGTACGAGCAGGATCCCGGAGTATCGAAGCCCGGAATAGTCCGAGTACACGAAGTACTTGAAGTATACTATCTCCAATACTTCTCAATTTACTCCAACAATGTACGCGGAGCATCTGTGAAACCTTGTACTGTATACACAAAGCATTATATAATATATTCCAGCATATAATTGGTCTTGGTCGCCTTCGTAATGAGCACGATACGAACTGACCTTTGAGCGTTATATGTACTCTAGCAGTATTTGTTTTTTCATTCAAAGCAAGTGCCTTTGATTTAGTTCAATGCGATAAACGCGACGACCTCGAAGAGAAACGTTGTACGGTACACAAAAAAGCAGTTTACGAAGTATAATATTCCCCATCATGTATGCAATTGGTCCGACGCTTTATTGTTTGTTTCTTAGTGTTTGGCTGTTGTGTGGATTGTATGTGGTCATATTATACGTTTAAAACAATCGGCTTTTCGGAGGCGGCAAATTAGCTCTACGTACGTATTTCGTTTGGATCAGCTGGTTGGAACGTCCAATTAATAATATGTCGTCAACGCAGAGAGTTTCGAATCCCGCCCTGGCAGCGAAATGTTTTTTTATTTTTTGTTGTTTTTTCTGTGGCGGCATACTGACGAAACACATACATACCCTTATTTATATTTGTGTGTTTGTTTTTTACGGGGCGGCACAACAGGCGTGTCTGTTTTTTTTTAAATCGTTTTAGTGATGTACTTGGAGACCGGGCCTTCCGCGTCCGGATACTGTCCTAGCCACGGGTGCGTGTATGACAAAACACACCCAATTTGATTCGCCTCGTGTTTGTGTTTGCCCGGTTGAAGAACCGATTGGTATTGGCTCGATTTTAATGTTTGCCTTTTATATACAGGCATGACAACCCGCATCTACACGGCCGGACCACGGGCGCGTTGTTCGTAAACCGACAGGGGTGTGGCACAGCCGTTTGCTGTTGTTGCCTGGTACGTGGTGAGTATGTCGTTTCTAACGCGTGGTTACGTACGCACGGTTTAGTCCGCAGCGAGTTTTTTTTGCGATATGTTTTTTTTTTTTTCAACCGTTGGAAGAACGGGCATTATTGGCTCTGTTTTGTCGTAGTTTTGTATTTACTATAGTCAAGGTATTATTTAGCGCTGTCGCCGATCATTCAATTTAAGTATCGGATTTGGATGAGGCCTCCTGCCCCGGGCGGTGGTATTGTATTTTGTATTTTTCTCCACAGCAGTCATTAGTCGATCGCCCCTCGACCCAGGAGACCAAGTCAAGTCCGTTGTTCGAACGTCACGGCCGTCTGTGGTTATTGTTTGCTAGCCCTAGTCTTCTGCGTGCTTGTAATACGGGGAGAAAAATGTAAATAGGGCCTGCGGCACACACCAAAACCTATGCATTCCTCACTTTATACGAACTATATTTTTCATAGTTACCACTCGGTTACCATGGTCACCCGTAATACTTGATTATTACATATAAATACACGCGGCAGCATCTCTGCCACGGCTTACACAATCATGAGCTTAGTGGTCCGCGGGATAGTATTTGTTTTAGCAATTCATATTTCCATGTAAAACACGGCAGGTACCCCGACGTTAGACTGAACTCGTTTGGGCCCTAACTTCATATTTTATCGACTCGTAACGTTTTCTCTCTCACCGATTTACGTTCGTCCCTTCTCTCACAGCGCCTTATATACTTCGGCGGTAAATTTTGTTCAACATGTTGGCATATACAGCATCGGCAGCACCAAGCCGCACCTTACACCACGTCGCCATTCGTACAAGACACCCAACAATAAACAGGCGGATAAGAACGCTTGGCTGTTTTTTTGTGGAAACTAATAAATTCAGCAGTCAGTCGAGAGTCAGTCCTTATCATCAAATTAGTGTCGGAACCACCCTCTCTTAAATACGAAATTCAGCCTGGACCATATGTCCTGTTTCTTATTACTTCTACGAGGTGTCCTGTACTGTACCCCAAAAACTCTCTGGAGGGCTAAACTTTCTCCCCTGTGGAGGGTGCCGTCACTTCGGGGACGACAGTATCTTGTGGGAAATTTCAGACACCGCACACCGACGTAAACATTGGTCTGTAGCACCGTGCGAAACACGCAATACGGCAAGCGTCGCTTTAGTGATCTCATTATTAATTTGTTATGTGTACGATAGCTTACAGGTACGATGAAACGTCATACGACGTACAGTAGGTATGTCAACTTTCGTGCTGTTGTCCAAATTCACAACGTACGTACGTACGTACTACATAACTGCTGGTGGTCCCCTATAACGCATTGTTAAATACGCCTGTACGCTGCATGGCTACAGACACGAAGTCCCATACGACATCATGCATCTCTAGTTTTAATAATTCGGATGACCTGCTGCTGTATCTAGATTATGGACGACGCGCAATTCCCCTACTGGGCTGGAGCATACTGAAAGTAAAATATACAACACACACAGCTGAGAGCTCGAGGATTTTACCGAAACTCATATTTGCAAGCTGAGTGGGATATTTTGATATATACATCATACATCTCTATTACCTGGTGTTACAGACAAAATTGCCGCTACCCCATACGTTCAAGAGTACAGGCTAGAAGTGTCATGTTTGGAAACGATACACGACATCAAGGCCAGCGCAGGTGCATGGTGCCTGCCAAATACCATTTGTAATGGTATGGGCTAAGAAGGCCGGTAATGACCTCTATATAGATAATTGTTCCGTTTTCGTATAACTTGGATGGCATTCGTATTCGGGGTACTTATAATATCTGAGGGTCATACGTGAAGCCCGGCCGCGTCAGATGTCATCTGGCTCGGGGATTAATATAGAGCTGGTTCTCTTCTACGCTTGACTCTACGGAAAGTGAGTAACACCAACGACGCTTAATAGACAAACCTGCAAGGGGATACTCTGTGTCTCACCCAGTCTTATCACACGTGGCGTCTTTGGCTTAGCAACTAGTCTTCTAGCACTTCTTGGTCCGACCCTTTAGGGTTTTCTTTCTTTTTTTTCGTGTGGAGTTTTGCGTACATACGGAAAAGTGGCATATCTTATCCCATCGAGCCTTGCCCCTGCCTTCCTGGGATGGCATCTCAAAACGGAGTGGGTCCTCTTCCCCCCTCCTGTGGCGACCGCTACAGTAGAGCAACGGCATAGCCCCCTGCTGGTCGTCGCGCGCACGTTGGTCATAGACGACAACATCGGCCTTCGTGTAGAAGACGGTCCATCTCGGAGCGACGCTCCTCGAGACTCAAGACGGCTGCACGAATACGCCCGGGACATCCAAAGGCAGGCCCTTCGATTTCTCCGCTCTCCGCCGGTTGTACAGCAACCCGCGAGACACTGATCCAAGCCCTTCAACAGGATTTTCAGCCCGCGCCTCGCCAGTTTGCCCCGTGCAGCTCTGCGGACCACCGGTGCGAGCCTCAAGATCGCCCCTGTCTCCAGCACATCTGGGCTTGCCCAGCGCTTTGCTGCCTGACATGCCACAGTACGTGGCCTTCGATACACCTGGCTTGCCCAACGTTCTACAAACCTCGGCGTACATACTGGATACAAGAACAATATAATCTATGACGAAAGAAACCCATCTCTCGGAGGACCACTGGGGTCTCGTGCAGATTATTTGTTTGTGCAGATCGAGCCAGAGGCCGATCTTTGCGGGGACCTTCTCGGACTACTGCGCTGCGCTACGACAGGATCGTCGCCTCGGCTCCCTGATGAGCGGTTTGGTGGGCTGGTTCCCTGCACTGACAGTGCTGCTTTGGGTGGGATCCCCTTCACCTCCGCGACGTTTCGCAATTTTCGCACACACGGACCACGTATAAGGCTTGACGACCTTTCTGCTCCCTCGGGGAGACTCGTCGCTCGTGTTTCTGCGTCCGTCAACGCCGTCGATAGCCGTGCCGACCGCGGGCTGACTTCGCCTGCCGCCGACACTACTTTCGGTTCGGTTTTTATCGTACCCACTGAGGACGGCGTGGGCTCCGCCAGAGCCCCGCACCCTGCGACTCCCGTGGCCCAGACAACTCCCACTTCCGGGAGTTCTACACAAGGACACGTTTCAGCCGCGCCAGCAGGCCCCATCGCGTCCTCCCCATCCACGCCTGCTTCTGTGCCTTCGGGTCGCATCTCCACTCGGACGCGCCGGAGAAAAGCAACAGCAGCCGGTAATGCACCTCCAGCTGTTGACTATGGTTTCGGGCGTGGCGGGGGCCCTTGGCCACCTGCACGGCGTGCACACGCCCCGCCACGAGCCCCACGGCCATCGCCGGCCCCGCCCACCGCGGTGGACCCTGCCCTCGCCGCCCTACGGTACCCATTCTGCCTGACCGAGACCGCGGCGAGCCTGAGGGAACCCCCCTCTTGCGGCTTTCGCCCATTGGTGACGAACCGCCGCCCGCACATCCTAAGGCAGACGCCCTTGCCGGTGCTGCTGAATTGCAGTTCGCGGACTCCGTCGCGCGGTATTCTCACGCGGACTGGGAGCGCGAACAGCAGGCAGAACCAACGTTCCACGCGGCAATCCGGTAAATCATCCTCGGCCAGCCGCCGGCCCTGCCACACGACTTTCTGTCGTGCTGTCCGTCCCACCAACACCCCTATTTTTCCCCGATATTCAGGAGCTTGCCAGTAAAGGTCGCTTACACATAACCGACGACGACCTTGTCCTACTCGTCCGAAATCCGACACCAGTGCCGGTGCCTTCCACACCCAACTCGGTGGGACGGGCAGCTTGTTTACTGAACAACGAGCCTCTTCGCATTAAAGTTCCACTGCTCATGCGACCTTGGATCATGCAAGCCGGCCACTCGACGGCCTCTTGCCACCTTGGCGCCACACGCACGCTACGCATGCTCGACCGACTCTACTGGTGGATTGGCATGAACGTATGGACTCGGTGGTGGCTCCGCCACTGTCTGAAGTGCCAAGTGAGCAAAACCCAACGGCTGACTGTCCGCTGGCCAGTCATCTCCATGCCTCTATCAGAAGGTCCCGGCATCGCCATCAGCGTCGACTATTTCGGCCCTCTTCAAGTCACGCCGCGGGGCAATTCCTACATCTTGCTCATCACCGACCATTTCAGTCGCCGGGCCGATATGTTCGCCGTGACCGCGCCAGAGTTCACCACGGAAGGCACGGCCAACATCTTGGTCAACAAGTATATTACCCTCTGGGGGTGCCCACGCACCATCCTTCGGACAATGGCCTCCAGTTCTGCTCCAAGCTTTCACAGGCTGTCTATCAGCTTCTGGGAATACGCAAGCTTGCTACAAGCTCCAACCACCCCAACGGTAACGGGGGAGTTAAGCGCGTGAACCACACTATGGCCCAAATGCTGGCTATGGCTGTCAACGAAAACCAAGACGACTGGGATCTACACTTCCTTCACGTCGAATTCGCGTACAACAATTCGGTCAGCGCAGCGACGGGCTTGGCCCCCAACGAGGTGCACATGGGTAGACTCCCATATCTCCCCTTACGGTTTTCGACCGTGCCGGCAACGCGGGACACCAGAGTTTGGCCCGCGACCACCTGGCCTACTGCAACCTGGCTACAGACCGACAGCAACGCGCAAACGACATTGTGCGTCAAGATCATACCCTCACCGTTTCCCGCGTTAACCGCCGGAAATCCGCCCTCGCCGATGCGTTACGATCGGCCCCGAAATTCACCGTGGAATGTTGGGCATGGGTGTACAATTCGGCTCCCACCATCCGCCAGGATGTGAAGGTCAATACGGCTGCTAAGTTGCTGAAGGCTACACTGGCGCCCAACTGGACGGGGCCTCTACAAAGTCCTTGCAGTCGGACCTTTTTCCTCCGCCGACACCCCGGACAGATCCCCGCTAGGCGATAACCTGCTATACTTGAACCTCCCTTCCGAACTGCCTGGTTCGGACGCTCGCCGGCGTGTAGCTATTGCACGCTGCGAGCCTTGCAACAATCCTCACGACAGCAGCGATATGCTCAAGTATTTACCGGCTGGCCTGACACAATATGTTCTCAACAACTTCTCCAAGAAGTCCCCCCAATACCACGTCACGCAAGACGACGTTTCGGCTCCGCTCCAACGCTTACAATTGGAAAAGATCACCGGGCACAAGTCGGTCCGGGGGCGTGGTGGAGTTATCGCGGTGATATACCAGACACATTGGGTGGGTCTACCCGATCTGTCCTAGGAGCGAGAAATGAATCTCCATTTATCTCTCCCCTACGTTTTGCGCTATTGGGCCGGCACTCCGGACCAAAACCGTCAAACCAACCGCCTCTACCGCCGGATGCGTATGGGTGCGGCGCAGCGCGAGCTTTCTCGGTCCAAGGGAGAACGTTGTTTGGCGCCCGGATACGCCTGTGTCTCGCGCGAGGAGTGGCTCCGCCGCTTCCACGACACGGATCTTCCCAAGGGCGCCCACTTTTAATACAAGAGCGACGATGCCTTGTGGCGGCTCGGCACAATCAGCGCCAAGACGTCCGCGGATGACGTTTACCTCGTCCGATTCTTGGACGAGCCGGGACCAATCAAGCTTCCTCTCCCCCCAGCGCGCTACACGATTTCATTGAGAGCTGTCCGTGGTTCTTGGTGTCTTCAGGCCCACACAGCGAGCCCACTTTCTCGAAGGACCCACTGTAACATAGATGAATCTCGAGGCACGGCCGAGGAGATCTCACTTCCATGCCGCCCCGGCCTCGATAGTTTCCCGCTTTTTGTGAACTTTTTGGGCTGGGAGGGTTCCTTTCAAGGCCTTATAATAGGCATTTCTTGCGCTTTCGGCGTGGGTTTGGTATTGGGTTTGGTGTCTTCCTTTTAATTTTCTCTTTCGTCTTGCCGACGCCCCCCCCCCCGCCGGGGCCGAGGGAGGCGGTCAGGGTATTATGGCTACTCATACTGTGGCACAGGACTGTATCGTATTTTGTGGTTTATCCTTCTTATGAATTTTTCAGTAAGGCACTCGCCTCCCCCACGCGGGCGGGCGGTAGTGCCCCTTCCCCGTACGGTGTCAGTTGTTTCCTTCTTGGTGCTATTTGTTGCCCTTTCGTCCCCCCCCCTCGCCTTGTTGGCGACGCATGGGAGGTCTCTGACGTTGGCTTCGTTAACAGCACCTGCATTTACTTTCAATTGCCATTTTTGGGGTTTCTTTATCCGGCTTCTCAGCCTAGCAACTTAGAGGTGTGAGAGGGGTTTCGAGGAGCTGCATCTTCGACTCATGTTCTAATTCGGGGAACTGGGATTTCCCCGTTTTTCCCATATTTCTGCATATACGGCTCGCCAGGGTGGGCTAGTGTAATGGTATGGGTTAAGAAGGCCGGTAATTACCTCTATATAGGTAATTGGTCCATTTACGTATAACTTGGATGTCATTCGTATTCGGGGTATTTACAAGATCTGAGGGCTATACGTGAAGCCCGCCCGAGTCCGATGTCATCTGACTCGGGGATTAATATAAAGCTGCTTCTCTTCTACGCTTGACTCCACGGAAAGTGAGTAACACCAAGGATGCTTAATAGACAAACCTGCAAGGGGATACTCTGTGTCTCACCCAGTCTTATCACAGATTTCACTATACATTCAAGTCACTTTCGATGAAACATGCACGCATGAGCACTAACACAGGCCGTTTACCTGTTCATTGTTCTTGATGTGGGCCCTTAAGATAACAACTTAATGCCCGCTATTGCGAGAGCATTCGTCCGAGCCTTCATCCGTATATAACTGCACTCACGCTTTGGGGACGAAATACTTGGATTCAGGGTTATATATATATATTCCTATTTGCAGTTCAGTAGTAAAAGGGGCCTAACGCAGACGGACGATAGGTGATCGATATCCCCGTTCCCAGACTCCCGAGCCCAGACTACAATTCGGCTACGGTTGACTTTTTTCCTGGTAAAAATGTTGCTGGGTTGTGCGGTTTCTCCGCCGCGCATAATAGGTGATTTATTGTCCGATACTTCGAAGTATATGGCCAAAACGTGTTGGAAAAAAAAAAACATACATGATATACACAATCAAATATTCCATGCGTACTCGTCTACAGTAAGTCCAACACAATCATCGGTACTTCGGATAATATGTGCAAGAAAGTGACCGTAGATGCATAAGTTAAGAATGCAGCCAATATTGATGCTAGCTTGGACGGCTGTTGCCATTATTTCAGAGACTTCTCGTGTTGTCTAAATCAATTGATGCTGAGACGCAAAAGGGGAAATGATGGCGAGTGAACTTTGAGGGGTTTGAGTCGGGATGTTGAAGGACACTTTGCTTTCACCATTACTCCGCCAGGCGGACAAATATAGGTACTTCTTATTACTGACAAAATCCTCTGGTTCTTGGCTATTGCTCACCTATCGACAATCCCAATGCTAAGGGGAATCCAGAATCCGACAACGAATTCTACGAAGCTCCGGCTCTACGGTCTTAAACAATACGGAACCTTCAGTGCACGAGAATTACCTTAGGGTGATATTCGGCCCTTATCCAACGTCGTGTATCATACCTACTTTATTGCCCGATATCACACCTCATCAAATATGCCCACCCTGAATAGTTGCATGTGTAGATTACACGACGGTTGATGACTGATAACCAAGTTCATCACCGAATTCTGGGAAAGGGGGGGTCGAACAAGGGCCATGTGGAAACACAAACTGTGCGTAAAACAAAATTATTGCCCGATATCACGCCTCATCAAATATGCTCACCCTGAATAGTTGCATGTGTAGATTACCCGACGGTCGATGAATGATAACCGAGTTTATCACCAAGTTCTGGGAAAGGGGGGGTCGACCAAGGGCCATGTGGAAACACAAACTGTGGCTATAATTTTCCCGGAACCTCTTTATTAGGCCTCGGCCTCGTCGGTGAGACTATTCGCAGCATTGACCACTGAAAAAGGCGCCAAACGAAAATCAAGAAATACCGGGAGTACAGGGAGTTTCCATCTGTCGAACTATCTGCCATGCATCCCCAGAAGAGCAGTAAATAGACATGCGAGGACAAAGTTTCGGCAATATTGAGTGAGCCCTCTACCTCTAAGTCGGGCAATCGTCAACACTACTCTCGTCCGGGAATCGTGTACTTTGTTGAACGGAGCCAAACCTCCGCCCCCATGGTGGTGAAAAGTGTGGGACGTTCTCGGGTAACTATCACCATAGTCGACCATCTTCCATCCTAAACAGATCATTAGCCTCGTAATCACGCATACGCTCCGACTCTAGCTGCGGACACGACGACACGCGCCGGTAATCCGAGCTACGCACTACAAGTTACTCTACGGCACTGGGAGATACGACCAGGGCCACTGCGAGCTTCATCTGTAGCACCAAGGATCAACAGAGTAGATGACTGACCAGGGCTGGCTGTAACCGGGACTGCTATGTTTACCTCCGAAATATCTATCAACGCGAGTGAGCAGATGAATACAGTACGAGTTACTGCTGTCTCGATAGATAGAATACTATATACATAATACAGTTTAGTTACCCCAAATGCCGAGTAGCCTACAGTACTGCGAGGACGCCTACTGCTGCTGTACACGACGACCACAAAAACGTCAAGATCGACCTCGAACAACTACGTACGACAACGGCGTCCAACATATACAGTTCAGTTCTACCAGGCCCCTTCTAGTCCTCGTTCGTAGATTGCAAATCTGGATGCCCTGACTGCCCAGCAGTCTGATGAGATGTTTTAAGGTCGTTGCATTAGAGGACAGAGCGAGAGAGAGAGAGCGGAGAGAGAGCGGAGTGCTCGAACCCTCCTCCCGCACGAGGCAAGAATTCCACAATAACGCCTGCGAATATATACGCAACCCTCTACAACTTTTGTAACCGTCGTTGCTGACACGATCCAAACGAACACCCTCCCTGGCTCTTGACAGCAATGACAAGACCGAAAGGACATTCAAGACAAGCTAGAACCTAACAGCCAACAACAGTCCCGCAGGAGGAAACCCGGCCACCGGGTCAAAACCCCCCGTATAACTAATATTCTCCAAACCATTGCAGTTGAAACAACGGCCGCATTCCAAACGATGACCATGGCCAGAAAATAAGATTCCAAGTGGTGCCCTACTCACCCATGCCCCTCAAAGTAGCGCGGGGTGGCGACCTGACAAATTATTCCTCGCATAACTCAAACATGGTACATCGGATAATGCTCATACCCCTTGCTCACCCTCCAACGGCAGATTCAACAAGAACCTACGGTGAAGCTTAAAAGGGGTCGCAGCAAGGGATTTCGTCAAAATATCCGCATGCTGGTCTTTCGAAGCTACGAACTGAATGTCGATCTTCTTCGCACGAAGCATCTCCCTAACAAAATGAAAACGCACGTCGATATGCTTGCTCCGAGCAGAACTAAGAGGGTTCTGAGCCAATGCTATGGCCCCCTGGTTATCTTCAAAAACCCGGGCACATGATCCGCTTAGCTCTGGACAAATAAACGATCATACCGCGCCCGTAAACAAAGCCTCCTTCACCCCTTCACCTAGGGCAACGTACTCTGCTTCTGCTGTTGACAATGTAACACACCTCTGTGTACTACTTGCCCAACTGGCGGCCGCACCCCCCAGGGTAATGACCGTCCCCGTTACCGAGCGCCTATCATTCGCCATATCAGCATAATCGGCATCACTATACGCATTCAAATCCGGTCCCGAACCCCGCAGAAAGGTCAATCCCAAAAACCTGGTCCCGTGAAGGTACTCCAAAATCTTCAAAACTGCCCTCCAGTGCCTCTGAGTAGGGTTGTGAGAGTGACGCGCCACAGCACGCACAGTGTTGGAGATGTCCGGCCTCGTCATGGTCGACAGCCACATCAAACTGCCCACAGACTCCCTGTAAGGCCAGTCTCCACCAGGTTCGCCTTCCTCTCTTGGACCTAGTTCCACACCAGGGGTAGCGGGGATGTCAGAGGATGAGTTCACGCCAAAACGATTGAACATGCTCTCAATAAACGCCTTCTGCGTAATCTCCAAAGTCCCCAATTCCCAGTCGCGTTTGAAAGCATAACCAGTGTACCAAGTCAGTTCTCCGAGGTTATTCGTGGGGAATTTTGTTACGAACGCGGCATGAAAATCTCTGCATGACTCGTCCGAACCTGCAATCACGATGTCATCCACATGAACAGCCATCACCAGTTGTACCTTGCCGTCCACAACCATACGAAAAACACAAGGATCAGTCCTACACTGCTCCATACCGTACTCTACCACGGTTTCTACCAACAATCCGGCCCACTGGTTCGGCCCCTTACTGTCGCGGGGAGCCGTCCCCAGCTGCTGAGCTCGTGAGCTGGTCTCCCCGACAGGACCGCGGGTGGATCCTCACCGTTCCCTTGGTCGGTGTCGGAGCCTGATGCCTCGCCCGGGTCGCTTTCGGCCCTCCCTGCCGGGACCGAGGAGGCGCCCACCGCGCCCCCTTGAGACGAGCCCGTCGTCTCGGCTGTTTCGACCCTCCCTACCGGGGCCGAGGAGGCGCCCACCGCGCCCCCTTGAGACGAGCCCGTCGTCTCGGCTGTTTCGACCCTCCCTACCGGGGCCGAGGAGGCGCCCACCGCGCCCCCTTGAGACGAGCCCGGCGTCTCGGCTGTTTCGACCCTCCCTACCGGGGCCGAGGAAGCGTCCACCGCGCCCCCTTCAGACAAACCCATCGTTTCTGAATTCCCGTCGCCGGCATCGCCGGCGGCAGGTGCCTGCTGGGCGCGCTCCTCCAAAAACGCGTCCAGATCGAACCCCCACGTCAAATCGAGGTCGTTCAGGCGAGTCAAACCCTCGTCCAGCTCATGCACCACCCCCCCACCACCTCGATCCGCCGTGCTTCCGTTGTCTGCCTCGGACCCCCCCTCTTCCATAGACAGGGAGTCATTTATCTGGGCAGGTACAGGTGGTGCAGGCGACACGCGCTGCCAGGTTATGTTGCGCGTGATCAGTACGGTACGGTGTCTGGTCAGCACTCGTACAGAGTCTCGGGGGTAGTTGGGTGCAGGGCCAAGGTAAAAACACTCCTGCGCTTTCGCCTGGGACTTGTTCTCCCTCTTCACCTTGCAGTAGCCAGGCTTGAGGAAAGGTAGAAGTACTACCGGGGGGGGTCTACCATACCACATCTCGTATGGTGACTTGCTCTCGGGGTTAGCGGTGGTTGCTGTACGGTTCAAAGCATCGCACGCCCAGTGCGACGCTTCAGCCCACAACGACTCAGTTGCAGGTAGTTGCGCGCCGGGGTATAGCTCGCGAGCCTGGATTCGGCCCGCCATTGCGGCCGTCTCAATCAAGCCTAGCGCGCGCTCTGCTACCCCATTAAACTGGGGGCTGTCTGCCGTCGTGAATTCCTGCTTGATCCCTCGTGTTCTACACAGGTCTCCAAACTTCCCCCCACGGAATTCACCACCCCCGTCCGATCGGACGATGACCACTTTCGAAGGTACATCGTCTGCGCGAGAATCCGCGAGGAACTGCTCGAACAATTCCGCGGCGTCCGACTTGTGGCGTATGAAATACACCCAAGTATACCGTGAAAAGTCATCGCGCACAATGAGAGTGTACCGCTTCCTGCCGAGAGACTCTACCACCTTGGGGCCACTCAAATCCACAAACACCCTCCCGAGCTTCTTACCTGCTCTTGTGTGAGTGGATTGCTTGATGCTCTTGCGAAGTCCCTTCGCCATGGAGCACCCCCTGCATTCCAGCAGGTTTCCCTCGAGGATGACTCCTTGCTGCTCCGCGGTCTTGCGGAGTAGAACCTCGTGGGAGTGTCCAGCCGCGCAGTGGTAGTCGTTGATGTCGATCGCGGGCTTACTGGGCTGTTGCCCTGGGGCGAGTACAGCACAGGCATTTTCCCCACTACTGCTGTCGACCCGGTAGCCGTAAAGGCTGTACAGGGTCCCACTCAACGGAAACACGATCGAACGCTCTGACTTGAGCCGGACTACAATCCCCGAGGGGCGTCCTTCGAACGTATGGCCGTTTTTGACGAGAGTGGGCAGGGAAAATAGGTGATAGCGGAGGTCTGGCACGTGCGCAACGTTAGTCATCAGCACTTGCACGAGACCGTTTCCGGACCGAAAGACAAAGCGAACATCACCGTATCCTTCGATGGAGCGAGTTGAACCATCGGCGATGCGCAGTTTTAGGTTGCATTCTCTGTAGTTGAGCATGCAATCTGCTGAGGGCGTCATGTGAGTAGACGCTCCACTATCGCAGATCCAAATCTCGTCTCCTACCTGAAAAGCCGACTCTCCTTCCCCCATTCTGCCCAAACCATCACTGCACTTGCCTGTCTCTTCGGCCTTGAAAGCTGAAGCCTGGGCCGTACCAATATCAACGTCCTTTGCTCCAACCTCGCTCGCCATCGACAGCACAGCCTCTTCTTTCGGCGTGGGGCAAACATTGCCAGAGTGCCCCAGTCCGTTGCAACAACTGCAACGCTTCTCTCTACAGTTTGCGATCATATGGCCCTTCTTGCCACACTTGAAGCACTTCCCTACGAAAGTACTACCTTCGGTGGCCTTGGCGCTGCTGCCATTGCCACCGGCAGTCGCGGCTGAGTCTCTACGGGACTCACCGCTGGGGTTTGCACCCCTCTTACCAGACCTCCTTGGCCGGTATGGCTGACCCCTGGCTGGCCAACCTCGACAAGAAGCAGTTTTCCCGCGTCCCGTCGATCCGAAATCCCGCGAATCATCATCACGAAAAATCGTCTCTCCTCCTGCCGTAGTACCTCGTACAGCAGAGATGGGTCCTGCCCCTTGTGGGCTCTTCCCTACAGCAGCGCTTTTCTCGGCGCTGCCGGACTCCGATTGGCCAATGGCTGCTCCAACAGCAGCAAAAGTCTCTCGTAAAGGAGTGGGTCCTGCCCTTCTTGGGCTATTCCCTACAGCAGCGCTACTCTCGGCGTTGCCGGACTCCGATTGGCCAATGCATGCTCCAACAGCAGCAGTAGTCTCTCTTACAGGAGTGGGATTTGCCCTTCTTGGACTATTCCCTACAGCAGCGCTGTGCTTGTAGGAAACATGGCGCGAGATGGGCAGATCAAAACCAACACCCAACTCACCGCCTGGGAATTCATCCCATTCGCCAGCCCTCCTTGGCTGGTCAGGCTGGCCCCTGGCTGGGCCCGCCTTGACAGGGACAGCAGCCTCTCTGCGTCCCGTCGCTCCGTGATTGCGTGAGGCATTCCCACGCAAAGTTGTCTCTCTTCCAGCTGCTGTATCTTCTGCCACGCCTCCAGCAGCAGCAGAATTTTCTCGTACAGCAGCAGAGGGTTCAGCCCCTCGTGAGCCTTCCCTTCCAGCAGCGCTGCTCCCAGCACTGCTGGACTCAGATCGGCCTTTGTTCCTCATGAACTCGGCCATCATGTCTCTCATGGCAAGCATCATCGACGCCTGCCCCTGCTCGACCACCAGCTGAAACTCACTTCTCAGCTGTTGTACCTCATCTTTGGGAAGGGCTTGCTCGTCTTGAGCCGACCCGGAAGCCATCTTTGACTTCTCGTTCCAGACCTGACAACGTCAAGCTTTTGACAACCCACACTATTGTGTTCGTAGATTGCAAATCTGGATGCCCTGACTGCCCAGCAGTCTGATGAGATGTTTTAAGGTCGTTGCATTAGAGGACAGAGCGAGAGAGAGAGCGGAGAGAGAGCGGAGTGCTCGAAACCTCCTCCCGCACGAGGCAAGAATTCCACAATAACGCCTGCGAATATATACGCAACCCTCTACAACGTTTGTAACCGTCGTTGCTGACACGATCCAAACGAACAGTCCTGTCTATACCAGAAAAAACACTAGAAGTTTTTCAGATTAACAAGACTGTTTGATTTGAACATGAAAATATACCTTTTAAAGCTACCAGGAGAAACAGGCTACGTATACCCATCCATCGACCAAAAATAAATTTCGATCCACTGGTGCATTCATCGTGAAAACAAAGCAATAATTAGTTTTCTACTAACAACCCACTATAATGACCAGGCCTGTCCCCCACGCCCCGCAATGTCGCCTTTCCCGACATGAAGCCCCGGTTGACGAAACACCTAGATCTTCTCTCTCCGCGACACCCGCCGCTGCTGCTGTTGTTGTTGCTTATCATGGAGTGCGTGCGGCCATGCCGCTCGACTTGTTGTCACCCGGACGAAACCCCATCGTTATATTGGTACTGCTGCAGACAGCCCACGACTACCCCACGTCCGGTTCCTGCCACCGCTGATTTTCCAGCCGCAGAATGCACGCGGCTATTATGCGGCGCGACTTGGTCCCACCAAACAACCCCCCCGGTAGGGTGCACACGGCTGGCGTCCGTGCGTCGTTTCGCGGGATATGCAGACATGCTTCCGGTCGTTTCCGATTACCACCACATCTGCTTCCTCCACAACCAACCTTCTGAAGTGGAGCGCGCACGGCATATACATGTCGCACGACTTTGAAATGCCCCTCTCGCAACACACGAAGGGGATGCCTACGACTGGTACACCGTGGGGCTTTTTAGCTGCTGTTGTACGTCCCCCCTTCACACAGCAGGGGTGCGGAAGATTATACTCCCACCATACGTAGGACATAAGCTGCTGCTACACCATGCCTTCATCTGTTCCACCGTATGGCTTTACGTACTGTTGTTCACACATACAGCAGGAGTCGTTGACAACGTCGACTCCACGACATCGACTACGGGGTCATCCACCATTTCAAACACGGTCTCCTTGCCCAGCGTCAGCACATTCTCCTTGCCACATACATAAAACTTATGTACAAGCCATCAAAGTCTCCAAAAGCACCGGTAACCCGGACAGCCGTGCGTGTCGAAATAAGCGTCACCTATGGGACTCCCCTCCCGGTTCCCACCGTCACCATTGGACGGTTCCGACGATGGTGGTATAGCATCCCTCCCTGCTGCACCACAGCGATGGTTAGCTGTTGCTTCCCACCGGTCTCCTCTTTCCCGTTGAATTCTCGGTTGCTTCGAAATCGTGAGCATCGTATCCCTCCGCTGCACTTTCTCAGCTCGCAAAATCAAGGCCCTGATCAAATACTTGAGCTCGAAGGTCTATCACCTACCCCCCATGAGGATTGCCGAGACTCCGACTAAGAGTGTTCGTACTTCATTGGCAGCTTGGTTTAAAGTCACTGTAATATTTGTCGCCCCACAGGGTAGAGGCCACGAGGAATTCCCTTAGGGGTCCAGGTGCTGTCACACCCAGGCCCAAAAGAAAAAAATGCGGTGTAACCTATAAAAGAACAATAGCCCGAACCGACACAAAACTGACTCGTAAATGTCATACTGAAGACTCCAAACCAACAAGGTGCTTTGCTATATAGAAGTAGCCAGTAGCCTACCGAGTCGCTGACCAGTAACATAGTCGTGTACAAGTCAGTGCGCAGTTTCACGATCTATCCACGTACCACAACAGGATATACATTACATAAGAGTGGTGTTGTTTGGTACTCAAAATTCGCGAAGAAGAACGCTCCAAGAAAATTCTCCTGGTGGTCGTTCGTCCGTTGTCGGTGCATCAGCAATACGTTACGTTCACGAGTAAGCATCGAAAACGATCTCGAGCAAGCACCGTCAGTATCGATGCTGGGAACGCTGCTAACTATCGATACTGGGAGCGTTGATGTAGGTCGGGCAGGACAATGGCCCGTGATTAGCTGTTCGGCGTGCGTCTTGCTGAGAGCCGACTGATGATGGCACCCCCATCCACCCACTCTCATACCTTCCTTCTCACCTATTTGACTGAGAGCGCCACTTCAACATCATTGACATCTTGCTTTCGGGCGAAGCTCGCAACCGGACTTGCCTAATAGCAATACAAGCGCTTACCCCTCGACTATTACCATAGTCGGCCATCTTCCATCCTAAACACCGTACACCACTATATATTACCAGGTATGCGAATATACGGCACGCTTTTAGGTGCAATATAAAATAAATACAGGCGTGTTACTGATACTGCAGGTACATCCTGTTTGTTCCGCACGATCAGTCACGCAAGACCCCCCGCATTAGCGTTTTTCGACCAACTTACCCTTCAATAGTTCTAGCTCGTAACACGCAGAAGTGACCGAAGGGAAGAAGTACTTTGTGCGCGCTTCCACCATTGGATAGACGGCAGGTGTCCCCAGAGGGCGCACTAGAGCAGTACAAAACGTATACAGGCTGTGTAGAGTTATCTGAACGTGTTTGTCAGCACGATCGATCAAATGACCAATCTCGATCATGATGAGTAAACGCCCTACGAGATCGATGACTGGAAATGACCCGCGTCTGCCCTCAACACTTACAAACTACACCCCCAACCTGACTCGCGTATTTACAACTTTAGTACCGCAATGTCAAGTAGCTCCGACTAAACACGCGGAACAATGATCGAGTTTTGACCGACAGTAATCCAACCGTAGGGGGAAGGCCATATCATCTGAGGTCCTCTGATCATCCTAATATACCACCGGAAACCAGACCAAGAAGTATATGCGCTAATCGTATTATCATCGCACTCGACCATTTATCATTGTTCACTTGAGGATGTCAAGTAGTCGGCAAAAATTGGCTCCACACCGAGTATTCGCTACTACGCAAACGAGCGATGTTACGGAGTGGAGTTCAGCCAACTGCATTTGATTAAGCCCGGAATGTGACGCGTAGGGCGGTCTTCAAGCTAAAACTACTGCCACATGAACCTGCGGCCGAGGAGCTTGTAGAGGCGTTCGTTGTGCGGACGGTACCATTCGCGAATAACCTCGGCCTCCTCGAGCATCTTCTCGTACCTGCGTACGAAAAAACACGTAGGTGGATTAATACGAGCGTGCAGATCGAATGTAAATCACGGGGACACCACGTGTTGCGGCTCGCAAACGTGGGGTTCGAATAGAGGTATGCTTCGCGACCCTGAACTACGCTAAACGCGAGGCCCCTACGTCCACAATCAAAACAATCACTATCCACAAACGGTGGCTTTTGTACATGAAAACAGGAACTTGCCCCTGTTCGCATGTCACACCCCTCTACAACCTACCTCCCCTACGGTGCTGGAGAAAAGCAAGTTGAGCATTCTTATATTGTCCTGTCCACAAGGTCGTCGGTTTATTAGATGAGGTTGCGATTGAAGTCGGGTGTATCCGTCGAGTGTTTATGAACAGTGGGGCGCTGCTGGAGAACCCCGTTCAATTTGCCACTATAGAGGAGGCACCCCGTGATAGGCTAGGTTACGCTATTTTAATCAGGCTCCTTACATGAGAAGCTGAATGCATCACTCAAAAATGGCACTTAAACACGGTGTGCACTGCACCTGACACTGGCAAAATTCCATGGTCTATATATAGAGTTTACACCGAACTGTATCATCAACACGTACGATATAGGGGTCAGTTCCGCACCCAAGACGCTCCATGAGGCACAAACAATGTTCCCGCAATAGTGTAGTTGTGATTGTATAGCACGTACCGCAGTGCAATCGCCACCAAGGAGTTGTTTGCAAGGTGGCAGCTGCCAGGCGAATGGTCGGTGCTGCAGTCACGGTTGGTTGTTGAACTCCTGTTACTTCTAAACAACATTTCGTTATTTCAAGCTGCACAGAGATGTTTATTTGCAAGCCCAGGGGTCGCGTCTGTTCATGGACTAACCTTCCACCAGGCACAAAGTAGTCGAGGCCCATGCGGTGGTCTTCTTCTTCGCAACCACCACTCGCGTGTTCGCGCTCGGCATTGTATACAAAGCTGTGTTCCGGCAGGCCAGCGAAATCCACCACTGCAGCCACAGTAGCGGTAAAGTCCGCGAACATCTCACTCGCTTCGATTATCATGATCTGTGGCGACGCATTGCAAGGCAGGGAATACATTTCGTGGGGATCGAGCTCTGCCGTGCCAGCTTCCCGAGGAGGCAAAACAGTTTTCTCGCGACATCGCAAACGCCCTAACGTGCGCGGCTCCTTCAGTAGTGTGTATGTACTGTTGGCAGCCGAGCATCCCGCACTCTAGTATCTCCAGGCCATACATGACAGGCATCGCGGGGCGCGGGAAGCTGCCATGGTATCGTCTGAACGCGGTACACAGCAGTGCATCACGAGGGGGTGCTTTCAAGGCCACCATAACCAGATAGTTTTCTCCTGCCCAGGGCTCGAATGCCGCTGTGTTCCAAGTAGTTGTATCAATACGTGTTGCTTGACAATGCAGCTGAATGTGTGATGGAGACAGGGAAAATATGGTCTGGAAACAGGCGTTTATCGCGAGATGTAATCCCTTCACCGCCATCGCCACAGCTGTATTACCTGGGAACGGTCGAATACCCTAAACCACCTCTCAAGCTGGTCGGCGTAGAGTCCTCTAAATAGCGGGTTCTTGATCTTCAGTGCTTGATTACAGTCTGATAACTCGGACGAGGATGCGTTTTCCCCTCGGCAGATCTCTGTGTACGGCTCATAGACCTCCTCCGCCTGGTGCAACGTAGCAGCGTGCAGCATCAATGTACAGTTGGCGGTAAATACTGGTTAAACTGCATAACAGGTACAACAGTCGATATTGTGTAGAGACTGTTTACTCCTGGACTACGGGTCGGCCGAGCAGGTGGCCTCTACCCGACGATCGAAATGCTCACCCCGGTAGGTCGCTTGTGGCTTTCGGTACAGGATCAGATGCACCTGCTGGGCGTTGTTCGAGGTACATTGTCATACTCGATGTTGCCGCTGGAGAGGATCCAAAGTATCCACACGAGTATGTGGCGGTGTTGCGAGAGGCCCATGAACCACTTCGGTGACACACGTTGAAACGATAGACAAGTCCGGCTTGTCGATGGGCACCGTTACTTCGCAATATATAAAGGTGTCAAACTCAGCGTGACGTATATCCAAACTTTGCACTACTGCCCCATTTTGGCCTTTTCGTACTCACCGCAGCCAGGTACCACTTAGCCCCGCCAGGAGGGTGATATATACTGTACAGAATATCTCGCTCGACATGGTCTTCGAGGTGTTTCGACCGGCACATCTCCATCCGCAGCTGAGAGAAATACCTGCCGGCGGTAACGAGTTGGGTACTTATCAGTGTCACGCCGAAGCACGTTTGGCACAGAGCACTGCGTCCTTTACACACTAAGGACCGTTGGAACAGTTGTCGCTCCATCGCGATCGACACATGTTTGCGGTGTTTCCCTATCGCGTGAGCTCAGCGGGGGTTCAGACGCGCACGCATGTTACATATGCTTCATGCTGCTGCTAAGTAGTGGTGCCTTGTACTGCCGCCGTCGTGCTTCGACTACGCTCGACTTCGACCGGTTATTTTCAATAGAAAGCACGATAAATTATTCCGTAACGTGCAGGCTTCGATTCCCCCTCATATTGTTCGTTGCAGCTCCACAGAAGATGGCGCGGTCATACGTCGACGCTATAACAGGCCACCAACAAACGCGTCCGTTCACCGCACTACCATCGCGCGTAATGCGTGTCTACTCAAAGTGACTACACGCTAGACAATAAAATGCACGAAATACCCCTACCTGAAGCGTATACAAGCGGGGCAAACTCTGAGCATATAATCACCCCATTTTCCATCACGAAAACGCATTCTTCGCTCACAGAAGGCAAACCCCGGGCAGCGAGCACGACACACGTCTTCCCGTACTACCGTTGTCTAGTCCGTGTCAGATGTCTGGGCAAGTGCCTTTCAAACACCTGTCTGTAGGGTCCCGAATAACAACGACGAACTTTGCCCCGGGACGGACCATTTTTATCCTGTAAGGCGCTAGCGTGTTGAAAATGTACTGCGGGGTCGAGTCCACGTGCAACCCGTCGGTCCGAAACGAACGAGTATAGTGCATGGGGCCCTTCTTCCCCTTGGTTACCACATTTGGGGCGCGCGACGGCCAGAGGGCGGGGGAGGGGGGCGGGGAGCATTGGTGAGTCATGCATCCATTTCTTACTTGATGTCACATTGAAATTGCGAGCTGACCCCGTTACCCTGCACACTCGGTACAAAAGGATACTTCGTATACTTCAGGAAATCTTCACAGATTCACCGGTGGCACCGCAATGTTTCACCAGTTCTCAACAACCGCAATACAACGCCCTCCACAATCAGGCAGCCGTGAAAAATCAACTGAAATTTACTTCAAAACAAAGTGGCTCTCACGGCGTCTTCTATGTGAAGGCATTAAGTGGCTCTTACTGGTCGACGTATTGCTTGCCCTCACGCAATCGATACGGCCCCTTACGTGCCACCGAAGACTATTCGCTAACTACCAATCGTTTAGGATGTCACCTAGCGTATTTACCTTGAATGCACATAATTGGGCGTAGGCAGAGAGGATTTCCCCAGCCCCCCCAATGCCGATGTCATGATCTAGGCCGTCCCCTTCCCATTGGCCAACAGTTGGGTATCTGGAAGATGCAGGTTTTTTTACTATGATATAGCGCGTGGAAGGAATGGTGCTGGAAAAGGTCCAGCTCGTTAGTACATAAAGCGGAGCCTTTCTGCGGGGTAATACAAGGTCAATATTGAAAGGCTACTCGTAGTCATTCCCACGGTAGCGGTTACATCTCCGCGTCTTCGATGTTCTGACCGATTGAGCTCCCTGGGCGTGGAGCTCAGGAAAGCGGCATTATCACGGCTACGGCGGCAGTGCTGCGCTCGTGCAACGATGTTATTGACTCTCAGGCGACATGATACTAAACAGTTTGTGTGGGGTACACATGATACCGACAGTCATACGACAGACGTCATACCTCGGACAGTGGGTCTAACAGTACCGTAACGCGTGTACTTGCACCAATCAAGCAATTACCGCCAATGTAAAATGGTAGAAATCAAGTACGAGTATAACGATCGTTATTGTAATTGGAGCAAAGAGAGGTCGCGATCTCCAGAAATTGTGCTGAAACATATCTAAATACGCAGGTGAAGCTACACGAATAAGACAAGCGGGCCACAGAGAGTACAGTGTGTTGAGCGCTTGAGCATATTGCGCCGGCTACGAGGTCCACAATGCTTCCTGCCATATACAGCATCAGCTACAAACAATCGACATCAAGCCCCTTATTCGAACAGCAACTTTAGTCGTGCCCTAGACTGACCAGAAAAATCTAACGCTCGTTTCTCGTCGTCCAAACATTAAATACGGTCCCCGCCGTTCCTCTTGGTGTTTCCAACGATCACAAATAACAACGAAACACGAGCACCCCTTCTCTCACTTTAAAGGACCCTGGTCGAAAAAATGAACCTCGGTCCGTATCCCCGACAGCATCGGGTGCGTCATCAAGTTCCCGCGCAAATTCGTAGTGCCTCCTTTCTGTGAGTGGTTAGTCGTAGTTCATCCGCAATGGGGTTTGGCACGGGCGTCAACCATACTAAACAGCAATTATTTGGCTCGTACAGTTGGAATAGGCACTAGGGGAATATTCTACGGTAGTTCGTATAGGCCCTAGGTATTATTGCATAATTGAAGCTGACATTGGATCACATTTGGTTCGTATGAAACTTCGGCGCGTGTCTAACACCGGCGCCTGAGATAACGGTGGTCACCATATCTGGTACGGGTGTCGTACGTGATACGTCGTGTCTTGAACATTACCTGGTATCATTCAAGGGCTTCCACCTAAATTCTTAATACGGGTCTTGTCTGTTGTGGTGGTTGTGTTTTGCTTTTCCACCCCTTATGCACAATAACTTCGAACACCACACCTTCGGTTGCAAGCCCGCAAGGCATACATTCCTCGACAAACTGTTGACCGGTTCCTGATGCCATTAATCTATTATAGGGGTTCGACTGTTTTTCTGTTATTTGTATTTCCGAAACAGTTGTCGTTGAGTGTGTAGCACCGAGTATCGCGATATGTGTGCCTGTAGTGTCTGCACGATTGAATCACAACAACAGCACTATTACCAGAAAAGGGTGGAACCGAATGCGGCAACCGTCTCTCCCCCGAACGATGAAACTCAGGTACACAATTCTCCTACTACTGCACTCGTGCCGTTGGTGTAGCAAGCGGGTAAGGCTGGTCGTGCCTTGTGCCTGGTGTTCAAACAATATATATCCTTCTGATAATAGGGTTGGTGTTCAGGAAGCTATTGCGGTGTTGGGTGGGCTGTAAGGTTCCTTCTCGACAGACTACTTCACTCCGCTTGCACCAACGGCACTTGCACGGGCCGTCACCGCTGAACAACAGCTGCGTCGTCTGTTTCTAATGCCCGTACCCATGCTCTATCGAACGATGCCAACTCGGCCTGCACTGTGTGTTGTGTCCCAGTCAGCTCCGTGGTTGTGAAAACTCTCCTGCGAGCTCTACGTATTTCCTCTGCTGTGTTGCACAAAAGGGGCTGCCGTTCAGTGATCACCTCACACCACTGACGATTATAAATGTTATCCGACTCGCCACTGGTCGACGAAAACAGTATAGCGCTTCCAATATTGTTGTCGGCGCAGTATGTTTGCCTTGCATTTCGTGCTGTTTCTTAGCCAACGCGGCGGTTGTGGAAGAGGTACTCCGAGATCCACGAAATAACCATGATTTCGAAAACAAGGGACCGCTGATTTTGGGTGGCTACGTTACACCATAGACGAAAGAAAACGATACCGAGCTCGCCCCGGCTCAGCACTAGCAGCGTTGTCCTCCTACATCTTACGCCACCTATGTACGAACCGATTTGGGCTTATCTTGTCTTGTGTGTCGCATCCTAAGTAGCTTGGTGCTCTCGCAAGTAGTTCGGTGAGCACCTTTGGCGCACTCGCTTGTGTCTCCCGCAGCGTTGTGTTATGTTTTGATGTGTGGCACAAATCCCCAGGGTCGAGATATTTTGGTGGCGAGCATTTCAACAAAAAAAATAGTTCTGCAAATTGGTCGTAAAAAATACACCGATAACTCTATAGTGCATCCACCGCGTGGTCAATCTCAGACCCGCCAGTATTGTGCTTACCAACGACCCGAAACAGTTTTCCAGCACGTAGTACGTACTGGCTTATGACAGATAATCCTGCAGTCGCTTTCAGTCCTTGCGCGTTTGGTGATATTCGGTTTGGTGAACGAGCGATACATGACATTACAACAGACGATCAACGTCTGCATGCGTTTGACACGTGTAACAGCAGTATGCACATGCATCGTTACATATGCACATACATACATGATCCCTACAATGCTATCATTCATGCCGTCATTTCGTTTCAGTGCGACGTGTTTGCAGTACACACGCACACACCATCACAATTTCAACAGATACTCGTTCATGTGGGTGCCACACTATTTTCCGTGCTTCTCGTAAATGGTTTGCGGTACGAGAAGTACAAGCAATACTAACAATAATCCAAGCATATAATAAACAGCACGTGCAAGGTTTCCGCTTCGGAATGTTGTTGGTATGAAATCCCGGCGTTGTCGCAAGTTATAAGGGAGTACCATCACCATCCGACTTCCCCACTACAACTACTCCGAGTACTCGTACTGCTGTATGTTGCGGTGAACCAGGATGAAGTTCGACGACGTGTGCGCGGTTTTAAAACTGCGCGTGGAGGTGTGAACATAATTGCATGTATCTCCTTGTAAACACTGCACACATGGGTACACGAACACGAATATCCTGCGGTTGTGTCCCAAAGGGCAACGTGTGAAGAGGTGGTATGGTTGTACTGCTCTCCCCACGCTTCTGCTGCTTGTGTGGCTACTGTAGCTGCGCGGTTGCTTTTGAAATGAGTAGGAAGCGTGCGGTCGTGTTATTGTTTTCGTACTCCTGCTGACATTACGTGCGGACTGTCTTCGTTGCTACAGGGATAATCATATGATATTCCTCTACATTTATAGGAAAAAAAATTGAGGTCGTGCTTTCCCAGTGGCAAAGAAACAATTGAAAAGAGCCGGCAATCAAGAGCTGAATTTCCAGCTGTAAAAGCGTCCGAGGGCCGTGATTTTCAAGCAAACACTTACCTTGCCGACACCAAACCTACCCTGGGGGGCCTCTGCCGCAACCCCCGTCTCGAGTGTTCCCCCGTGGTCAAAGCACGGTGGTTGGATCTAGCAACGAGGCTTGTGCCTTCGAGCTGCTGCAAATCTGCAAATCGCTAGTCCCGAGTACGCCCTCTAATAATATTAATGGGGCCCCAGCCAGCATCTCGGGCCAACGAAACCAAGGATGACATGCATCCCACTACCCATGGCTCCATTGTATCGTCGGCCGTTTCCAATTTCGATGCTTGTATCGTTCGCGGGCTCAATTTCTTCGTACTCGTTCGGTGCAGGTACTCCTGTAAGAAATGGGCAAATTCCAAGTACTCGAACCAACATATTGTTCGATATAGGTTATATCCACTAACAGTGTGGCAGATCGTCCGCTCCGCTTGCAGCATTACCGGATTTACAGTAGCCCATACAGATAATGTGGAACGTCCATTGACTATAGTGAACGGGACATTGCGGGCTATTCTGGAATTGAGAATTGTTGATTTGTGGCCCGTATTGGACCTCGGTTTGTGGTTCGGGAACGTGCGAGGGATTGTGGTTGGTGGGCAGACGTGATGAGTAGGAGCTCGCGCTCCCACCTCATCTCACTCCAACCTACACCCACTCCAACCCTCTTCTCCTCGTGTTCCCTTGGGTACTGCTGTAATATTCAAGACATAAACACATCATCTTCTTTTCTCTGGGACATACTGCATAGGGCATTACTTGTCTGGGCTCACAGCTCGGGGCTGTTGGTGCCACTCCGTCTCCTGACCATCACTGTCAATTGAATACGTTAACGAAATGTTCGAACTTGACTGGTGTTCCGAGATGGACCAAGAGACCATAGAAGTCTTGAAGGAGCAGCTCGCAGCGCAGGCAAGGCTATTCGAAGAAAGGCTGTCGGCAGTAGAGGCGAGTCGAGAGGATACTGGCGGGCTGCAAGGGGCCATCGCCGGTCGAGACCAGCCTTCATCAGGTGTAGAAGGTACTAGTGAGCAGGCAGGGTTTGCTTCTAGTCGTAGAGTTGGAGCCGCCACTGATAGTCTGCTGCAAGCTGTCGGTGATGTAGGTACTATAGGGGATAGCCATCTAGCTGTAAGACCACGGGAGACCAGTAGCATCAAATCTGGCATTCCTAAATTTAATGGTAACAGTGTAGAGTACCCACTGTGGAAGGGACGCTTCGAGGGTTATGCGATTGCTAACGGTTGCATACAGGCTTTCACCACTATGTCTGACATGATGGTAGGTGACCCGTCTGTAACTTCGGTATACTTACTGGACCAAGGCTTCAGCGAGTTGGCCATTAAGCGGTCCCGACTTGCATGGACCTGTATAACCGAGAGCGTCACCGACCGCGAACTGCTCAGCCGAGTGTATGATACTAACTCCCCTAGCTTAGCTTGGCGTATGCTAGAGGACTGGTTCTTGCCCAAAACTTTGGCTGAAAAGTCGAAGTGGAAGCGGCAGTTCAACGATCTGGTCATGGAAAAGAGAGAAGAACCGATGAGATTTTTCGCTCGTGTAGACAAGATTGTCGGTGTTTTGGGATCCCTGGGAGTTCATTTGCCTGTAGAGGATGTAAACCTCAAAATCGTAGAAGTACTTACCAGCTTCTACGAATTCGACCAGCGCACGATACTGTACAAGGACGACATCACCCGGGCGGAAATAGAGGCGATAGTCAGGCAACGGTATACAGTTATGTCTAGGGGTGCAAACACCAAGACTCGTAACGTAGGACAGGCCCTAGTTGCGAACAAGACTGGTCACCGAAACCGTAAGGAGAATGGTAGTGGAAAGGGTGACCGAACTGGTAAGGAAATTTCCGGTGGTGTTATGACAGCCAAGAACAACAGCACTACCAGCGGTAAGAAGAACGGGGAGAAGAAGTACGACGACATGCGGAACAAGTGTCACCGATGCTTGGAGCCAGGCCATCGATGGTTCGACTGCACCGCCCACGTCATTCCCGCCGCGAAGAAGTCCCAGAACGCCACTGGTGAGATTATAGGCTGTCTAGCGATTGGTATGCTTGGTAAGAGCGATGCGGTAGGAGAGCGCGAGCAGAGTAAGGACGGCACAGAGAAGTGGATAGCTGATAGTGGTGCAACCTTTCACATGACTAGATCAGCTGACTTGCTCCAAGACGTGCAACCATCCGAGGACAAGGTTAAGATTGGCAACGATACTTTCATAGACGTTGTGGGTTACGGGTCGCTCACGGTTGTTTTCCCCAACAAAGAAGAAGGCATCACAGTAAGGCTAGACAAGGTAGCATACGTGCCCAGCTTGGCTTTCAACCTTTTTTCCCTAATGGCTGCGCACACGCGAGGAGTAGGTTTCTCAACTGACGATGAGGATATGAGCGTGACCCTAGCGGACGGACGTCTTAGGTTTTGGAGTGATGGTTCTGGTTACTCTAACCACGGTAGACGGCTTGACCCCGATGACGAGTGCATCCCTTTTCCCCTGTCGGCTCTCGAACCCGTCGAGAGCGTCGTACAACCTGCTCTCCCTGCCCCCCTGGGCTTCTCTGTGATAGCCCCCGATAGTGTTGACCGGCGTGAGCCTGAGTCGCTCAGACGTTTGACATTGGCAAGCGGGAACCTTGTGCAACTTGCTGATTCTGATCCTCTAGCGTTCCCCGTGATAGCCCCTGGTAGGGCGGACTCGCATGAGACTCGTGTAGACATTAACTTTTTCCACTGCGTGCACGGCCATGCTAACGAATTTTTGTTGAGAGAGACTGCGAAATCACTAGGTGTAGAGCTGCTAGGTAGGTTGAGACCATGCACTGGTTGTTCTATGGCCAAGGGATACCGTAAGCCGATCGCTAACAGTACAAAATCACGCGCGACAGAGAAGCTAGGAAGAGTTTTCGTGGATCTGAGTGGTCCTAAGAGTGTTCCTTCGTTGCTTGGTAAGAAGTACGTGATGATAGTGAAGGATGATTTTACCCGGTACTCATGGGTATACTTCCTCGAGCGCAAGTCCGATGCTGCTGACGCATTTAGGAAGTTTTTGGCTGATGTACGTGCGGATGGTGTACCGTCGGAAGTAGAGAGAGTAAGGTCTGATAATGGGGGAGAGTTCTTTGGTGGGGATTTCGGGAACGTGTGCAGGCAGTATTGCATCAAACAGGAATTCACCAACGCAAAGTGTCCAGAGCTAAACGGCGTTGCCGAGCGAGCCCTCGGTATCATCCAAAACTCGGCGCTTGCTGCTCGCATCCAAGCCCCCATCCTCTTCCCACACGTCGAACTGCCACCGTCGGAGACCCTCTGGGCTGAGGCTGTACACTGGGCGTGTGCGGCCCTGAACTGCACCGCGACTGCGTCCAACCCGGGTAACAAGTCGCCGCACGAGATGTGGCATGGTAAGACTGCACCTGCGTCACCGCACCCGTTTCTTCGTCCGGGGTATTGTCGTTGGAACCGCCCGTCAAAGTCGTTCCCCAGGTGCGAGAGTAGCTTCTACCTCGGACCAGGCATCGACCACCCCCGTGATTCATTGCGCATGCTGACGCAGGCGAACAAGGTGATAGAAACAAGGGACGTCACCTGGGAGGCACCTCCGGTCATGGGGGTGCCGCCGGTGCAACTGCAACAGCCGGCATCGCCGGAACTGGCAGGGGCGCCGGAGCTGGGAGGGACGCCAGAGCTGGGAGGGGCGTCGGAGCTGGGAGGGACGCCGGAGCCGGGAGGGCTAGATGAATTCGATTCTGGCCCACCGACTCCATTGCCACTGCTGGGGAGGGGAATCCCCCATCAGCGTCGAGTGGCTCCTCCAGCGGGGAGTGTAGGCCATGGTGGCCAAGGTGAACCGGGTTATGTAGACGGTGAAAGTCTGCCAGCCCCCGACGCCACTATTCCCCCACCAGGTGATCCTGTGTCGTCGGTGGACAGCGAGCCGTCTGTCGACGGCGACCTGTCGGTCGAGGAGAGCGAGACGACGTCATCGGACGAGAGCGATCCTGTTCCTACGATGGCACGGACTGCGGCGCGTCAACTGGAGTCGAGCCTGCTAGGGTTCAGAGGTGGCGAGGAGCTTGGGCGAACTAGGGCGCAGACGCGAGCGCTCAATCAAGATGCAGCTAGCCTGGTGAGTATGTTCGGGCCCGATGAAGGGGGGAAACTAATCCATGGGCTTCTGGCGGTACAGGAGGTTACCCGTAAGCCGGGCGAGTTACCTAAATGCCTCGTCCGGGAAGCTGGACCGGAGCCAGTCTCGTACCCCGCGGCGTGCTCGTCGGAGTACTCCGACGTGTGGATGGAGGCGATGACGAAGGAGTTCGATGGGCTTGTGTCGGCCGGAACCTTTGCGGAAGTGACTGAAATTCCTGGGGGGTGCAACATCGTAGACGCCAAGTGGCTGTACAAGTGGAAGGGAGATTCGCATGGTATGGTTGACAGGGCAAAGGCCCGCATGGTAGCTATGGGTTACAGCCAGGTAGAAGGAGTAGACTACTTTGAGACGTTTGCCCCTACGGCCTCTGCTACCTCTAACAGGTTGGTAGCGGCGATGGCGTGTAAGCTAGACTGGGACCTGAGGCACTTAGATGTAGACCAGGCTTTCATCCAGTCTGAGTTGGACACCGATATCTACTTACGTCTGCCCCCCGGTTGTGGATCACTATCTGGTAAGGTGGTGCTTCTCAACAAAGCCCTTTACGGCTTGAAGCAGAGTGGTCGAGCGTGGTATCAGCTGTTGTCGTCAACCCTGGTAGAGTGTGGTTTCGAGCAATGCTTGGTAGATCCCTGTGTGTTTCGTTTGGTGGTTGGTGGTGACGTTGTGGCGATGATGGTCTTCCATGTGGACGACATCAAGATTGCAGCTACTGAGGTGGTAACTGAAGTAGTGGTCAGTGCCCTCAACCAGAGATTTCCCACCAAACATCTCGGGGAGGTAGAATGGTACATGGGCAGCGAGTACAAGAGGGACCGGGAGAAAGGGACTTTGGAGAATTCTCAGACTCAGTTCATTCGGAGTGTACTGAATCGTTTTGGTGTTTCAAAGTCCAGCCCCATCCCCGCTACCCCTTCCTTGGACCTCAGGCCCTTAAGCGAGGAGGAAACTGTGGTGGATGTACCGTTCCGTGAGATCGTGGGGAGCCTGATGTGGATCGCGAACCAGACGAGACCCGATATGGCAAATGCGGTTCGGGCAATCGCACGGTTTCCACATGACCCCAAGCCGATTCACTACAAGGCGGCGCAGAAGATTCTCGAGTATCTGAATGCCACGTCGGAGTTAGGGTTAACTTTCCGGAGGGATAGCGATGTGGGTTCTGTTCAGATGGAGTTTGATTTATGAACGTACGTGGACGCAGACTACGCCCATAAGGCGGAGGACAGGCGTTCTGTTTCTGGTGTTGCAGTTTGCTGCGGGGGTACGCTAGTGTCTTGGGTTCTCTAAGACGCAGAAGTGCGTCACCCTATCTACCACTGAGGCAGAGTACGTAGCAATGGCAGACGGGGTCTAGGAGGCCTTGTATGTGAGGGGGATACTGGCGTTTCTGATGCCCTGTCTGGGGCCGATGAGCATTGGCGTGTACGAGGACAATAAGGGGGCGATAGACCTAGCTAAGAACCCCTTGAGCTCGTCCAACAGTAAGCACATTGACGTACGGTACCATTTTCTGAGGGAGTTGGTTTCCAGTGGTGACATCTCTGTGCAGTATCTTCGGTCGGAAGATCAGCATGCGGATATATTAACGAAAGCGATTGGTAGAGAGAGCTTCGAGAGGCACCGCGATTTCCTTTTGGGTAGGGGTTAGGTTTTTTTATATTTTCCTGATCTTCTAGTGGAATGTATTATTTTAGGTAGGCTTTCATAGTAAGCGCTTCGATCTAGTTTTGACGATACCCGCGGTGTCCCCACACAGGCATGTAGTGGATGCACCAAGGGAGGGTGTTCGATATAGGTTATATGCACTAACAGTGTGGCGGATCGTCCGCTCCGCTTGCGGCATTACCGGATTTACAGTAGCCCATACAGATAATGTGGAAAGTCTATTGACTATAGTGAACGGGACATTGCGGGCTATTCTAGAATTGAGAATTGTTGATTTGTGGCCCGTATTGGACCTCGGTTTGTGGTTCGGGAACATGCGAGGGATTGTGGTTGGTGGGCAGACGTGATGGGTAGGAGCTCGCGCTCCCACCTCATCTCACTCCAACCTACACCCACTCCAACCCTCTTCTCCCCGTGTTCCCTTGGGTACTGCTGTAATATTCAAGACATAAACACATCATCTTCTTTTCTCTGGGACATACTGCATAGGGCAGTACTTGTCTGGGCTCACAGCTCGGGGCTGTTGGTGCCTCTCCGTCTCCTGACCATCACTGTCAATTGAATACATATCACTAATAATATCGTTTCGCCGATCAAGGAAACTTACGCAGATTCTGCTGCTTATAGGGGCAACTCGTGCTCGACCTAGGGAATAGGGGCGCAAGAGACACTTGGCGTGGCTGTTGTCCTCCACTAGAGGGTTCGAGGAGAGCAATCGGCGACGCAAATGGTCTCGCCCTTCAGAGGTAGGGCTGCCCTCTGTCCAGATTCGCCAAGAGAGAGATGTACCCAGAAAACCTCAACAGAACAAATCAAGGACCGACTTCGAACCGCAACTCGTTCTCCCTCGACAAGGCAACCCATGACCAGCTTCAGCCTCTAAAATGGTCCCTCTGACCTCGGGAGACGGCCTCACGTCGTCGCAGCCAAAAAGAAGCCTCCATCAGCGAGGTTTCAGCCTCTGATCTACGAGGATGATTTAGACGAAAACCGACGCGCCGCGACTCCACTCACTTCTGATGCAAACGAGTACGAGCAGATTGACCTCGCGAGCGATGCAAGCAACGAAATTTGAAACGGCCGACGTTACATTAACCCTGTGGGTTGTGGGGCGCCTGCCACCCCTGGCTTCGTTGGGCTAAGTTGCTGGCTCGAGCCCCATTAATTTTGTTAGAGGGACGAGCGATTTGCAGATTTGCAGCAGCTCGGAGACACAAGCCTCGTTGCTAGATCCAACCACCGTCCTTTGATCACCAGGGATCACTCGAGACGGGAGTTGCGGCAGAGGCCCCCCAGGGTAAGTGTGGTGTCGGCAAGGTAAGTATTTGCTTGAGAATCGCGGCCTTCGGCCGCTTTTACAGCTGAAACTTCAGCTCTTGATTGCCGGCTCTTTTCATTTTTCGTTTTTTGCCACTGGGAAAGCACGACCTCAAATATTTTTCATATAAATTTAGGGAAATCTAATAGGATTATCCCTGTACTGTAGTTCCTCGGTGAACCGGAAACGCGGCACAGGCATGCACCGATATCATACATATGCACCGTTCGTGGTGGTCACAACAGGAAGGTCTTGATGTGCGTCTTCTGCTGTTCTGGGGCAACATAACATTAGACAGTTCCATAGACAGTGTGCTCGAATAGTTGCTCGGGTACGATAGAGGAGCAGCCGCCAGTAGCCGAGCAGCAGAGCACAATGTTGAATGAAGTGTGTGGGGTTTGGATTGTTCTGGCAGACTCTAAATAGACGGAAACATATCCTGAAGTTAGTTGCTAGTTCTCGAGGGATGTACATTATTTAACTTTTTCGTGGCACGTGTCGCGACACACCACGGACGCTGCCGCGGCTCGCCGCGCCATGTCGCGGCATGCTGTGACATCCCTCGACGTGTCGTGGCGAGTGCGGGGAGTGTCGCGGAGAATGCCGCTAACCCTAACCCTGCGTGTCGCGGCATGTCGCGAAATGCCGCGGCACGTGTCGCGACACGAATCGCGAAGAAGTAAAATAATGTAGATCCGTTAAGTTTTCGCGACTTTGAACGCCCACAGCACGCGCCACGGGCCTCGGCCGGGGCTCAAGCTTGAGGCGTGTATACCCGCCGTCTTCCCTCGTGCGCCGCGGCCGAGGGAGCACACGAAAACACCCCGGCAGGAATACAAAAAAACAAACATGTCTATATAACGTCCATTTCATACATATACTCGGTCTAACAGCTACGAAGCTGTTTTATGTATTTGATTTTTCAACGAAGATATCTATATCCCTACATGAAAACAAGTATGCAGATACAAGTACAGTATATCTCTACATGAAAACAAGTATGCAGATACAAGTACATTATTTTTCGCATGTATATGTACAACACAGATGCTCATCATGAGGTTTGTTTGTTACCGTTTAACGTTTTGGGTAAATATTATTGTTTCTTTTTTTACATCGGTATGAAACGTGGGTCGAAGGGTTAATCTTGTCTCTGCAATCAATTTCGATCCATTTGTTTTTAAGTAAGAAAGCGTTACGTTCTGTGAGCAAAATATTTAGCGTAAAACTACCAGGTAGCATTCACATAAACAGGTAGTACTTCGATTGTTGGGCATCGCTGTATTACCTCGTGCGGTTTATTCCTACGTACAACCAGCCAACAAAAGCATAGAAATACGTTAAATTAATATCGATTTTGCCGCAATAAAAGATTCATATAGATATCTATGTACGTATGTTATGAGGCTTTTGTAGATATGTTTAGGTCATATCGAACTCCTGCGCTGCCCCGCCCCGCCGGGAGTCCAGGTTCTTGCGACTGTTGGCACCCATGCAGAGCCATCGAAATTAAACATACTGTAGACCCCTCTAAAACCTGTATCCCGTACAACGTACGATCGAAACATCACCATCCAGAGTATCACACCAAGCTTGCACAATCGCCTTTCGACGAAGCCTTCCGATCTCACGAACACCGAACGTTATACTCTCAGGTATATACCACTTTACCAAGGCTGATATTATCCATCAACTTTTCTCGGTATTAGGTCAACGCGTCTAGGGGTATAATATCAAGCGTGCACCTGAACTCCTATGACGGTGATGATCGGAAGGGAAAATGCAGACGTTTGCCCCACGCCCTTGACCACGGGCACAGGAAGCGATGACAACCCTTTTCTTGTAGAGGCTTCGAGCGCGTACTCGGCGAAGCTGGAGTATTGCTTTGTCAGGGCATCCCCCTATTGATAACGGCGACAAGATAAGCAAAAGTGTATCAAAATGGGGGGAGAACACATCAGGCAACGCATGATCAGTTGTTCGGAGGCATTGCTGCTGTCACGAATGACTACGCTACACGGTATAAATAACAGGGCTGTGCAGTTGGCTGACTCAACCAGTAACGATTGCACGTGCAACAAAATCAATCAGTATACTGAATTGGAATATTAAGAGTATACTGGCCGAGCGTAACTCGCCCCCTCGTCGTCCCTCGACATGGGAGGGTGGCCCACATGGCGGGTCCGCCCGATGTCGAAAACATATTGGCTGTCGGTTAATTTCCCATCATAGTCGGTGGATAAAATTGAAATCGCCGAGTATGATTGCAGCCATCGAAACAGAAATATGATTGGAAAATCAAGAGGGATGCATGCCACGTGTGGCGATCATTTGACACGATCTTCGTCTCACCTGTTATCGCGGAGATACACCATAAGGTTTTCTGATAACAAATTAGGCCATTTGAGGCATGCCTCGAAGGTAGTACTGGGACACTTATGCAGTTTCTGAAACAGGCGTGCCTGAACTACTAAAGTTTGTTCCTGCCTATTTTTGCTATTTTTCCCCAGGCACGCGCGTCAGAGACATTTACAGACATTTGAGCCAAACAAAACGACGTCAGTTTGGAACTCCCAAAAACATTGAAAGAGTATTTTTGATAGAGTCCGGGTGGCTGGTATCCAACACACCCATTGCGCACAGCCCATAGCCCACAGCCCACAGCCCAAAGCTCTGATAACAAGGGCGCTACGATACCAATGGCTGAGTGGCGTCATTAATGCGCAAGTAAACACAAACCCGCCGGTACCTGATCTTCCCGTACAAGGTGCATCAGCGGGTTACTTGTGTTCCAGTCCGAGCAGCTGGCCCGTAGCACGGGCAGGAGCAGCTGTTGCAACGGGCGCAGCAGCAGCCGGAGCAGCAGCCGGAGAAGCGGCCGAGAGGTTCGCATGCACCACAAGTGTCCCACATGCAGCAGCAGCGCTCCTCACGCGGCAAAGGGTACTTGAATAATATAGGCTACTACTGGCAGCGTCACTTGGGGCGCTGAACACGTTTCAGGCACTTTACTGATTGTTTTCCCGATCCACACGAAAATAATATAGGGGTTGTCTTGAGGCGCCGTCAAAGGTTTCAGGTGGTTGTCATGTAATTGCTTAGGGAGATGCCTCAAGTAATTGAGCACGTTCAAGGCAAATTGAGGCACGTCAGACAAATATGTATGCCCGTCTTTTTGTCTCAAAATGTTTGGCCTACCTCCGCATGCCTAAAAGCGGCTGCGGCCTGTCTCAAAGGCCTGGGCCTATGCACCGTATGTATGTTGTTTCTCCATCGATCCTACTTGTGGCGTGATCCGCCTTGCACTCGCGCTGTGAAACTTACGTTAGTTGTTTTTTCTACAGAGGGTTTGAACAAGTGGCAATGGAAAAAAAATAGAACCCGGGAACATCTTGAAATTTTGTCATCAACCCCGTTTCTTCCGAAACTGCCGGACAAAACATTAAAAAAAAAACTGATTACGTATACATACATAACTACGAAATTACTCGTCAGGAGGAAACCTTGATTCGCCGTAACTGGCATTCCTGAGTGATACATAGTTCATAGTATCAATAGGTACAGAGTAGTATAACGCCGGACGGGTTTTTGTTTTACTGAATTCTTGTTGACAATGTTTCGAAATTATATCCCGAAGTACTGTACGAGTCAGGGGTCTCCGAAAAAAAAAAACACTCCGACACCACACTCCCTATTTTATTTTTGGGAAACTAAATATGGGGGGGGGGGGGGTGTCGGTTGTCTCATCTAGGGGCCTTCCGTCGTACGGAAGGGGGTACCTTCAACACTACTGAAAATTATAAATAAACTTAATCATACCACCCATAAACCGCAGTATGAAACTATTTTCTATATAAACCAAGTCCATGCTAAAACATGCGAGGTATATATACCAAGAGCAGGGGATGTTGGTGGATCGTCCCCTCACAAGGTAAAAAGCAAAAAAGGATATGGCCACGGAAAAACAAAAACGGATTTGTTTTTCTATTTGCTCTAATATGTTTTGGCCGAAGGGGCCCCTTAATTGAGCTGCGAGGACTGTTCGCTTTGCTAGACTTTCACAACAGTGTTGTGTGTTATCGCAGCAGTAGCAACAGTAGTAGGGGTGTGATAATGTAGTGCAGGACACGGGATTAAAGGTAAGAAACAGGCTAATAATAAAGCCAGACTGAAATTTAGAGTAACCTAGGATTTTGTTTGTCGTCGTTATCTTGAAATATTTGTCGAAAGCACTCCCGCTTGACCAAGAAATACAACCTGGACAATATTTTCTGGTTCTTACTGGTTAGGTGTCCTGTACTACACCCCGGCTCAAGCGCAGCACCTGAGTGACGTTTTATACTGATGTGGAGGCGAGAGTGGGCCGTGGATAGGGCGGTAACCGCCTTATATAAGATACGTTGCTACATAGGGCGGTAGATGCCCTATTTGCATATTCTGGCGTTTTCAGCCGATTTAGAACGCCTTATCTACTGTAGAATGAGGCCCCCTTACGGTACAACACAACGCACACAGACTGTAGCACTTTTGGTTGCCACACCCCGCGTCGAGGTCGGGTCCGTTTTGTTTCATGGGATGTACCGCGAAGGAAAATCGTGCCACCGTTTCAAGAGATTCCTCGAGGACTGTCGAAGGTCTAATGCTGGCGACGGGGGAGTGCGCTATTAGTATTTTTTTCACAGCTGGCCAACGGTACGCGTTGAGAATGTTCTTCGGGTACCCTCGACAAAAAATACCCTGAGGCACAAAACTCAAGGTCGGTGATTGGTCCAACGTACGACGCTCCCGACGTTCCCTGATTGGCCGATATACGGGTCACAACATACCCGTTAGGAAACGTGCCAGGCCAAAGTTGTACACCGTTGGGTTTGACCTGATAGTTTTACGAAAATCGTCAAGGGCCCATCTTAACGAACAACATTTTTATTGTATTTGAAAGAAACGATTGAAATTGAACGTAATTTCGTGAAAAACATAAACTTTGGATCCTATCGAGGAATGGTGTAGTTATTTTAAAAATCGAATAACGCACAAGGGTCAACGAACACACCCGTGATAAATCAACGAGCCGGCCTACGGCCTGTGTCCTCTCCAAGGCGCCGCTGTCAGCGAAAAGGTATGCCTGCCGGCACCGGCTATAAGGCTATCACTCTAGGGATGTTCTTTGGTTGGCTGGCGCAGCCCCGAAGGCCCACGCGGGCTGCAGCGATGGGGATACAGCAATCGAACTTCTTCGCGAAATCGCGACCTAGTCCGTGCTCGTGTGGTTTGAGAGGCAAAGAGGGGTTGCAAATTTGGGTTTGAGACGGCCTTTAGTATATAAGAAGCGCCGCAAGCAGGCTACCCTATGCTAGGGGCCGTCGGACCTCACGCTGCTGCTGATCCGGTGGCCGTGCCTCCCGCGAGTGGTGGATCTCGTCTCTGAATCAGTTGACGACATGGCTCTAGTTTGCGTGTCTCCCTTCAGGTTCATGGAACACGCCAAGTCTAGTTGGATGACCTCCCCAATTCAATAAGACGAAGAGCAAAAGAAGTGCCACAATACTTGTTGTGGATTTCCGTTTTATTGAATTACAATCGAAACGTCTTGCGGGTTATTCACGTTTCGACCAATCAGATGCAAATCAAAACAAGCGAACGACAAGAAAAAACGTTTCAACAGAACAAGTTTTCGTTCATACGGGCGATACCAAATCCAATGACACCAAACCACGACAAAAAAAAACAAAAAATGAAATCTGACAAAACAGTCAGAAAAAAATGGGACAAAACGCACAACAATCGTATAAACTCGTACCGGTATACAGGAATCCAACATGAAACCAAAAACAAAGAGTCGTGGGAAAAAACAATAACAGAGCCAACGTAAACCAACACAGCAACAAGTTAAAAAAAAATTGTGTGGTGAATAGTGTGTGGTTTTTTCTGCCTGCATATATTTCCTGGTCTCTCTCTGGATTCCGCGCTGCGCAAATACGAGATTTGCAAACGAGGGCTTTATATACCAAAACCACCGAAACATGTGTAAAAGTCAAGCCAAACCTATTAAACTTACGGCACATGCCAGTCTCGTAGTGGACGAACACTCTTTGTAATTGTATTGTATACGTACTAGTGGTACCCCGAACTATCCTAGGGCAGAGCCGGTATAGCGGACAAAAACAAAAATACAAATAGTAACTGGCCCGCGATCCACACTCTATAACGCAATCCATTGATCACGTAAAGTGACACACTATATGCCGGCATCCACGCGGAGCCCTTGTACCAGACAACACAAAAAAAGTGGGCCGGCCACCACGAACAGGTACGAACGTAGTCATCCACATACCCACCGACTCACCCTCACCGACTCGCTCACACCCACCCACCCACCCACCCACTTACGCACACCAACCAATCGACAAACGCACCAACCGATCCACCCACCACCCACAATAACAACAGCAGTGTGGAATCAGTATACAGCAGCACCAGTACGTAGAACAGTATTAGTAGGAGTAGTAATCTACATCATCAGCACGAACTGAATACCCATCCGCCGGAGGATTGAAAAAAACAAAGCAAAAAACAGCAGCAGTCCAGAAAATAGCAGCACGTACGTGCGTTGACAGCGGACAAAAATATACCGCCGACATCGATGCCTTGTTTAGTACGTACGTACAGCATTACGTACAGCATTGTTTTTTTTCGATTTTAGTACGTCTGGGCTTTTTAATCTCAAAATTAGTGCAAAGACCGCTAACTCGCGCAGTTTTGGGCCGATTTCTATTCTGACCGAACTTCCGGAGATCCATATTTTCACTTATGGAGGACTCTTTGAAAACATATATCTTGGTTTTAGTGTGGAAAAAGATTACTTGAAATAGTTTGGAAAAAGTATATTGAAATTAGTGTGGATATTTGGACCTGATTTTAGAGTAGGGGTTTGACCCCGCGCGGGAAAGCCCTCCGAATGCGCTGGGAACCCCTACCTACCATCCCGCCGATCCGCCCCTTTCCAGAGCGGTGGACGAACCTTGATGCGAGTAGATCTTTACGAGGGTTTCGTGCTGGACGCCTCAAGCCGACCCATCCACCCGAACCCTAACCCTAACCCGAACCCTATGCCGGTGGTCAGTGCTGTGATGATGTGCTTGGTGAGACTGTGGGTTGACTCGGCCGGCGTCGATACTAAGCTTAGAAAGACCCTACGAGCTGGTTCAGGCATATCACCCCATATTTCGTTAGTCAAGAATGCCGCGTGCAATAACTAGTCCAATGTCACATATGTGGTATCATGCGGACCGCCATGAACAGTCGAAGAGAGAGATCGCGAGGCTTTTCTTCAAGGACCTAGAACTGGCGCTACCGCCGAAAATGTGGCCCGACCAATCTCAGGTCTTCAAAGAGGTCAACAGTAGTCAGGACTTTCCGTAGGAATACTTTTTTTCCACGCCAATGTTTTGTTTCGGAACGAGTCGCTTTCAGGTGGTCCAAGGCATGTTTGTACAAAGTTTCACGCAACAATTCGAAGATCTGACTGCGTCTGATTACTATTAAGACGTATGTAACGAAAATAATCGATTATTTACTGAAACATACCCTTACGAAGCCAATCAGAGTGCCTAAATATCTACTTGAGGAAGATCTGCTATCATGCTTCGTCCAATACTGCCTTTCCAGGGGAAGGAGCGAGGAGTCCCCGGGAGACGGCCTCCCTCGTCTCCCGCTCGCCGAGTTCGGCACCGCCGCCAGTTTTCTCGCCGGGGCCACCGAGTGCTGGGGGGTGCGGCGCCGATAAGGGTCGTGTGGCGCACGGTAGAGCCGGTCTCCCGCGGAGCATACCGAAACCGGCATTGTCGTGGAGATCCCAAACGACATCACCATCATCATCAATACTGAAGCGTAATATATCATAAGGATACCCTCTGGCAGTTTTGTTCATGATTCCCATTGTGTACTCGATAAACTTACGAAAAACAAAATTGCAGAAATAAAAGCACACACACAGCGATTCCAAGCGCGCCCAGACAAAAATAATAAATTGCCAACACTCCGTAATGTTTCAGATTCGGCCCTGCGGCAGGGTAGGGGGGGGTTGAACCAAAATAATATCAAGTGATACGCTGAGTGGGGGATGGTTATCCCTTCCCCCTCAAACGCCGTAATATACACATATATGTATATGTGGAACACGATCATCATCATAGCGGACTTCCATTCGGTTGAAGGGCGACACCTCTTCGCCTCACAGGCCACAGGCTCGATTTTCAAAGAAAGGATATTACATAATTGTATTACCGCGCGGTTTGTAATAGTATTTCGTGACGTGTCCAGTGTAGGCTGGTACGACCACCCCTCTACCTCGAGAGTTAGGCAGTGTCCCTTCAACAAACGTTGCCTAAGGGTCCTGGGCAAGGTGCCCCTGCCGCACCTTGGGGGAGCACACAATAAGCAAGGAGGTCGTGTTTGGAGCGGAAGCCAACGTGCCGCAAGGTGTACCGTTGGCCACCTGTCTGTGTACTCTTACCGTGGTGCACGGGGTTTCTGACTGGTTTATACATCGTTCTACGAGGCCTCTTGTTTTGTGATGACATGCGGCTACTCGTACGTGGTCTTTTCCCGCGTCCCACTATTCAATACTGCTGCTGGCTGCTTCTTGAAACGTACGGGAAGCGGACATTTCAATCTCAAATTTACTCGATGTTTCGTTCGTATGCTATCGTATTTATGTATTTATTAATTTTTATGTGGCTTCTATATACATATATGTGATATGTGATGTGGTATGTGGTGCACTCGTAGGGCATTATAATCGTTGAGATAGTAGCACAAGGATTATGCTACAGATGACTCTCGTATTCTGAAGTTCACTTGGCAGGTCAGATAGGAAATTACATCCGAGGCAGCCTCGCGGATCTCGGATCTCATTTATTTTCTGACCTACCAATGGAACTACAGAACACGAGAGTCATCTTTAAGGTGAAGGTCGACTTGTGGTACGTGCTACTATCTCTCAACCATTCGATAGCCCGAAAGCCACATCATAGACACATATAATACCTGGCACACATGTACCAATTTTTTTTTTGTTATTTGTCCAATAATATACAAGTACATAAGATTGAGTGTGATCACACAAAAGGACGCTACGTATAATTCTGCAGTTTAGGCGCAAATTCAATAAATAGTTTTCTGATTTCATGCACTCGTATGTACGAGTAGACAAAAAGTCCTGAAAACACCGCTCGGGGCGTGTGTTTTTTACTTGGTTCTATCAGCGTATACCTGATTTTGGCCTAAAGGTACAAGGTATGCCTGATGCCTGATTTTGGCTTCCGCCAAAAAAAAAGGTCTGAACGTATACATGATATGATATCACCCCGTGTGAAGATCTGGACACATCATCGTGCCGGTCGTGCTGAACGCTACGACTCCTTTAGTTCCCTATGATTCGTAGTTACACGACTGACTACGGTTTGTGCACTCCTCTTGTAGGGAATGATGCAGGTATTCCCTGAAACCAAGTGAAAAACCAACGATTGCCACTAGCATTAAGGCTGCTGACACGTGCTACCATCCACGATAGAGGTACACACGTAGCACGTTCGGCCTGGACATTGTTTTTAGGGCAGCGGCCAAAAAAAGGTATACCTCGTCCATTTGCGGCCAAAATCAGGTACATACTTAAAATCAAGTCAAAAACGCACTCCACGTGCGCTGCCATTGGTCCAAAACTCTTTGTACCGGTTTTTGCCTCTTCAAAACCAAGGTATAGCTGATTTTGTCTACTCTGCTTGACTTTCACTTTTTTTTGTCGTTTTTAAGCCAATCAGAGGCCCTTCATAGTTCCGCCCCATGCCCCCTATACAAATGCCGACGTACACGGAAACCCCCTTCTCCCTTCGCACCTCGCACTACACGCCACTCGAGCGACACACACACATATCTGCCTGCACACCTCCGCCGAGATAATACGAGATAGAAGGCTCCCTTTCGGGATTGTGGTTGACTTGGAATACCAGGGGTGTCACAAAAGTTGAGAAGGGAATACAGCAGCAGGCGTTCGTTCCTCGTACTATTAATAGCAGTTACTCGTACGTAGCCACCGAGCGAACACGAAGAGCATGAAAAAACTCTATTTTGCATTGCAAGGAACGGCAGGTTCGTGGGGTGAGTTTTAAACTTGATTTTAGTATGTACCTGTTTTTGGCCCCGTACGGACCAGGTGTACCTGTTTTTGGCCACTGCCCTTTTTTTAATGATCGGGCTCCTTAACCCTTATAGGATGGAGTCCCGTTTCGGGGACAAATTACTTATAATTAGAGTGGTTTGTCCCCAAAACGGGACTGCAGTCCTACAAGGGTTAACCCAAACTCGTGGGACGTTCATCATCGTGTTTCAATATTGAATATTTTATACTTAATCCTTGCTTAATCCATCGTATTGTCCATACGAATATATATTTAGCATTTATATTTGGCCCCACGCTCAGGTTTTGGGTAATGTAGAGTACAGGACACCTAATAATAAACAGGCTAATAAGAAAGCCAGGCTGATATTTTAGAGTAAAATAAATATTTCGGGAGTCGTTATCAATAAATAAGTGGAGAAAACACCCTCTCTCAAATAAGAAACCCAGCATGGACCAGTTTTCCTGTTTCGTATTTAGTGCTCTGTACTGTATGCAGCTTCTTTGTCGAGGAGCCTTAGCAGAGCCGGGGTGTACTCCGAGCGTAGCATGCGTCTGCTGCCGCTTGGCACCGTGACCTCACTTAGACCTGATACCACCCGGACCTGAGCGCTCCAAACCTAACCTGGCTACGGACGTCGACACATACATTCAGCCGCCAGCATGTGTACTTGTGGATCATTGTTTTTTTTGTCCCTCCGAGACCTGTACGTACGATGTGTGTTTTTGCCGTGAATCGGGTGATGTTGGCTCGTGGCGTGCGTTTTGACTCGATACCAGGTTACCTGTTATTGGTTATTGCTCTGAAACTATACAAACATACGTACGCGTACTCGAATTCAAGGCACTACATCGTGCGTTATCCGACCCCAGCCCGCAGCTGTTGCGTGTCTCACCGGTGTATCGTGTCCGGAACGCTGCTCCCAACCCTGCTCTTGACTTCCACGCATAGTGTGCGGGCCAGTAGCTGCATAACTGCTAGCATTCACAGGGCCATCTGGCGCGCTACCATTGTCCTCATCAGGATAACTGGTGGAAATATGCTGGTGCCGCACGCGAAACGAGGACCCAAAAAACGGCTCGGAAATATACGAGACAACGAAGGCGCCAGCGGTAGCGAATATTATCGCGGCAGCAGCAATGCCATGTATACGCCTCCAAGGAACGAGGAGGCTATAGTGGTAAGGACGATGCTGGCGGCTCATGGCAAACTGTGTACGGCCCGCTCCTGCTCAGCGGGCGTCACGTTTGTTTTATAGGGAGAACTAATTGTGCACACGTGGGTCGAGCGTGGGTCCAAATCAAAGACGCTACGAGCTGGTTCCACCAAAATGCGTAATATTATACCTTCCGGGAATAACAAAGAGAGTACACTGTTTTTTTCAACACTAAATATAAGATATCCACACGACCGCATGAACAAGTGTTGCGGCGGAATGGCATACGTAACGTAAAATACGTACGTAAAGGAACGCTTCCTAGATCGGTGTAACTCCCTATCAGTTCAGAGGAGCACCGCTCTTGGGTAGTCCAAAAACAAACCAAAAACACACAATACCAAAGAGGGAAAAATGGAAGAGAACTTGAGCGTGCGTGACTGCGAAGCGAGATTGAGTAGAGCGATCGTTACAGCAAGGTATTGTCGAAGGTTTGATACTGAGATCTGTTGTGTAGCACTGGAGGATCGAGGAGGAGTTCACAGGCAGAAGACTGGTACTTTGCAGGAAGCTGTTGATACCAGAATACAAGGAAGCAAGCCAACCTGAAAGCATGTACGGAAAGGAAACGAAGTACGAAGCGGTGAGAGACTAGGGACAGGTGGATTGGAGATCAGGATGCGTACGTCTAAAACGGCTCTTATCCTTCGTTACACAAGGCGAACACGTCGGTGAAGCAATCTTTGTCGTGCGAGTTGTGGTTCGCGAGATACTGCTGTATGGACATTGCCGTACTACTCGAGGAGGCGCTATTTCACATAGGGAAAATAGTGCTATATTTGTATCAAGATACCGGTCGCGCCGGTGGGCTAACAACGAAGCCTGTTGGCGGCAAGATCGTGACTTCGAGCCCCCCCCGAGTGCATCATGCTCCTAGGGACTTTTTCTCGTAAAAATATATTGACTACGTAGCGGAAAGCGCGAGAGCGTGAGTTAGCAAAAACATCGATGAAGATAGGCGAGCGTTGGGAAAGCTGAACGCTCGGCGTGATAAAAATCAAGGCAACAACCGTAGTGGGAGAGGAGGGAGAGGACGAGAGGACCCTACTTTGTGACCCCGGATCTGAGTTTTGACTACTATTACGGGGGACCATAGTAAACACTAGTAAATAGGACCTGCTGTAAACACGAAAATCTGTATATATACGTATTTTTACTAACAATATTTGGTCCTATTTACTATAGGACCCTGTAATAATAGGAAGAGAGAAAAGCAACATGCGAAGAGATAATAAATAGGATGGGGGAAAAAAAAAAAAAAACTAGGGGGGAGTATTTACCCTTCCGGGATATTGATTTTGCGCTTCGGTTTTACACGAAATTTGGCAAGAACAATACTTGGTACGAAACAACTGACGCCTGCAGGCTGGTATAATATGAGAAACAACAAACACCTCCATGAGGAATGTTCAAAGTTTTCAATAAAATCACAAAACAAGGGAACGTGTACAGCACAGGACATGTAATAAGAAAAAGGAAATCTGGTCCAGGCTGGATATCTTGTCTGAGAGAGGGTGCTTTCTACACTAATTTCAAGATAACGACTCCCGATTTCCTTATTTTGCTCTAAATACCAGCCCAGCTTTCTTGTTAACCTGTTTCTTATTAGGCGTCCTGTACTGTACTTGAAGAGCGTCAACCGTTTTACCTCCCATGAGTTTTGTCTCCATGGCGTTGTGACTTAACAGCCGATTTTCCTAATTGAGGATTGCCTTTCCGATGCGAATGGAAATCGATTTTAGTACTTTGTTATTGTTTAAGAGTTGTATTTCGCTCACGTTCAAAATTTGACCTAGAAAATATGTTCCTCGATGGTAGGTATCGATCCACGAAAAAAAAATGAAATCGGCCTTGACAGGCTCGAAAAATCAAGGATTTAAGGATGTTTGCATTTATGAGCGAGGTCCCTCGCCCATAAATACAGATTTTCTGGTTTCCTCGATATCTTGAGACTGCCGATGCCGATTTATTTTTATTTTTTTGTCATCGACGGGTGTCACAACTGACAATAGTTTACAGTGAAAAAAAATGGCTGTAAGGGAAGTACATCGCTTACAGTTCAAAAACCAATATTTTCGATTTCCATTCTCATCGGAAAGGCAATTCTCAACTAGGAAAATCGGCTGTTACTTTATGTGGGCACCGGGAGGCGAAAAAACCCCCCCGAAAACCGGGTAATGAGGCGTTATCATCAAAACAAAAAACAGGATAAAACCGGTTTGTTTAACCGGTTTTAGCCGGTTTTCGGAAAACCGGTTAAAACCGGATTGTCACGTGAAACGCCTCCAAATCATTGAACCCGACGGCATGTTTGGGTGAAAAACGTGCTGTTTACATGTGGATTCCGAGCCACAACCACAGCGCACGGGGTGGCGTGATTTCAAGGTATAAACCATTGTTGTGAAGAAGACATTGCCGGTGCACAGGTAACATACTATACGTATACCTACTGGTTACTATTTATAGGGCGTTCTTCGCGATTTCCTTGCTTCCTGTCTTTTTTTCCTATGCCTTGCAGATCAGCGTATTCGCACGGCTTTCCTACGCGCGCTCCATCTACACTAAAACCAAGTCAAAATATCAACATTAATTTCAAGATAAAAATCCCCACTAATTTTTAATATATTTTGTTTTCAGACTAAAATCAACTTTAAATTTAAAGAGTCCAAAACAAGTGAAAGTATAATATACAGTTGTCGTACGTGCAAGTTTTGTACACCTTGGTATGGTATATGTTTTGATATACTGTATGACAACTCTAACACGTCAGCAGAGCATCTGCTGTTTAGAGCATGGTTGATGCACACACTTATTACACGTATGTATGCATGATACCATATACCAGGTATAAAACTACTACTGCTGTGTGTATCCTATTGTTATAATAGTAATAGTACTGGTGATGGTTTCATTCGGTAGAGTAACAGTGAAAAAATTGTCCGGTCTTACCCGGTTTAATCCGGTTTTGATCCGGTTTTATCCGGTTTGAAACCAGTTTTATACGGATATAAACCGGTTTTATCCGGCTTTATCCGATTTTATCCGGGTTTTCCGGTTTTATCCGGTTTTCGGTTAACCGGTTTAAACCGGCGAGAAAAACCGCGGTTTTGTTTAAAAAACCGGCTACTCGTACACGCCTGCTCGGTTTCCTAAAACCGGTTTAAACCGTTCTTTTTTTTACCGGTGCCCACCTCTAGTTGTGACACACAACCCTGCCATGTTTCGTTTTCTAACTATCAGAAACCAAAACGCAAAGTTGCGAAACCGTAAAGCCCTGTCTGGCTGTCGCTGGAACCAGCTCGTACCACGAGCTATTTTCATTGATTGGCGAGCGCATCCCCAAAGGTGGAACCGGCGTAACCCCTATTAATCAATTAGAGTCATATATGTAGTCCGCGCAAAGAAAAATTGTATTATTTCCCCCCAGCGCCGCAAGTCCACGAGGGAACAAAGTGCTGAAACATTCTCGTGATAAAAATGCAAGGTAAAAACCGTAGTGGGGGAGGAGGGAGGGAGCCTACTTTGTGACCCCGGATCTGAGTTACCGCTAGGAAGGAGAGAGAAAGGAAGGGCGAAGATAATAATTGGGATGGAAAAAACAAAACAAAAAAGCGCCCAAGGTACGCGTATCGGCTGGGCTCAGGGGTTGATTCGAATATATCTTATACTGTATACATATATATGTAGAGTCTGTACAACCATCGTTTTGAAGCGGAGAGGTTTTTGTTTTTTTTTCGGAATCTTCTTCACCTCTGTATTGTCGATACACCCGACGTACAAGTGGAAGAATGTGTTGGCAGTTGACAGTTTGGGGCATGTCGGATCGGAGGAGAAAATGCCGAAAAACAGCATGGGGGGGTTGTGTGGTTTTATTATACGAAGTATGTATATATACATAAGGAGATACCTGGTACCTGGATGGGGGTCTCACAGCAGCAGCACAACTAAACGTATGTATGATATAATATGCGCCTACACTGGGCAGGCATACACCCGCACCAGCGTCAGTACTGTTGCAACAGCACCAGCATTGGCGGTAAAGAAGGCAGACGGCAGAAGCATAGTGAAGTAAGGATACAGCACGTGGGGTTGCTTCGATCACAAGGTGATGAACAGCACAACAACAAGATGGTGAGAGAACACAACATTAGTTCAAGCGTAGATTTTCGTTTTCATGTATACGTGTGCATCAGAGAAACGCGGAGAGAGTGTTAGTTGCGAGGACCCACGAGCAAGGAAATCAGGTTACAAGAACGGAGGGAATGAGCTTGCGACAGACGCCTGTAAGTGGTGCAACTCCTAACTGCATTATACTACCGCGTTGTTTGGCGGTTATTTTTGTTTTTGCTATGTTCCTGCAATTATTGTCATTGATTGGATTGTTTTGAATTTTGAGCAATTTGTGTCAGTACATAAACATTTTTGGTTCATGGGGTAGTATAGATTAGTGGGTGTGCATTGTGGGTAAGATATTTGCTGGGTGGGTCGGTTGGTCCCTGGCCTGGTTGTCCCACCATCACCAACACCACTCACGGCGGACGAAAGCATGAAGTAGACGGCAGACAGGGTAGCAAAGGTACCAGACTGCCTAACTGGTAAAAACTGTCTGTAATACGGGCACAAACCTGACTCGGCTGCCTGGAAGTGGCTTTTGGTGTGCTCCGGTTGCCTGTCCTTTTTCTGTCGTTCTTAGTCTTGCTTTGCTCTGTTTGCTTTGTTTATTCATTCAATTTAATTTCGTTTTGTTTCATTTCATTTGATTTTATTGTCTGTCGCATCTCCTCTGGGAGAAGCACGACGCTTCCTTTCTTTTTTTATAATGTTTTTGTTTGCTTGTTTGATTGTTTGTTGCTTTGCTTTATTATTAGGTTTATTTTTATTAGTTTTGTTTCCTTTTTTTTTTTTTTTTTTCTTTATATTTTATGCACCTGGATTGCTAGCAGGGTAGGTATTGCCTGGTGTATATGGCATTGCATTGTCTGCTCTGCTTGCTGCACTGAGCGTAGTATCTCTGTGTCGTAGTTTTGTGACCACAAAAAAACTGATACGTGGTACTTTTTTAGGATGAAGAATCCCCACGGACACTGGGTGTGCTGGATGTCGACGGGTAGAAAGAAAGGAACACATGTGGCCATTCGGCTATTCGCCAAGGTCGAAAATATTTCGACCTTCCGGAAGGTGTATACTTGGAAAGGTATGATAGTCCCCTGATTTATCTGTGTAGCCGGAAAGGTCGTACTCATTTGAACCTTCCCGAGGTCAGTGCCTTAGCCAAGGTCGGCCCATTCGGCTATTCGCCAAGGTCGAAATTTTTTCGACCTTCCGGAAGGTGTATACTTGGAAAGGTAGTCCCCTGATTTATCTGTGTAGCCGGAAAGGTCGTACTCATTTCAACCTTCCCGAGGTCAGTGCCTTAGGGTTTAATGTGAAGAACACATACACCAATATTTCGTGTGAAGCGATGCGCGTCAGCGCAAAAGTCTTGTACAGAAGTGGATCGATGGGGTTTTGGTATTCGTGGTAAAAAGGCAGGCCGGAAACGTAGGACATCATGTGTACTGGGCAGGTATGACAATAAAAACACCCCAAATACGTACGTAGGTGTACGTGAAAAAAAGATATAATACTAATGTAAATGTGTGTTATCTCACGCGGTGCCGAAGTCGAAGTAGAGGAGACGGTCTTGCTGATCAGGTACTCGTAAGAACTGAGGCTGGAGCTGGGCAGGTGTCGCGGAGCTGAAGTCGTAGCGGAGAGGGCGTCACCGTGCTGAGGTCCCTTGACGATCGTCTTCACAGCGGACGCACACTGAGACCTTTCTCTTTCTCTATTTAGCAAGGAGGTATGCTAAAGCTCGCCAAAGCTTATTCTGACCGTGGGCGGGAGCCCACGCTCGGTGCGGCGGAACTAGACACCGTTTTGGCAAAAGTGCCCTGGGGACGGGTCAACGCCGTCTATGACGGGTGACACCCCTCGTGACCCAGGACCGTATATTGCCTGACCGGTGACGTGTCCTTTCGCGCATGCGTGTACGGGATCTACGATAGGTATCTACGACCTGTCTTCCACATCACCCCCCTCTGTATTCGCTGCAAGCCCATCTTAGCTAGAGATGGCATTGTAGCGGTCATCGGGAGGATGACAAATTTAGGAAACAGGGTGTCGATTTATCGGATCGAGACACAGCAGCTGTTATATGCGTGCATCCACTCCTTATAGCTGACGTGTTGAGTAAACACGGTGTCCTTTACAACTGACGTGTTGAGAAAACACGAACTTGGCGTTGGGGAAACACAGGCCAGCGAAGATGTTTACATTTTTGAGCTTGCATGCTGACAGCGTAGACTGGAGTTGCATGGGTTGTCCCCAAATATTATCTCAACGCACATTCCGTGTGGCCACACGTACTGGTGCGCCCCTCGTGGTTGCTGTTCTGGGAACCACGGGCAGCGAAAAAAACAAATGTCGTGATTTCTCTTTTTGGGCGGTACCGCCTAGATATTTTCACGCGGAGTCGATTCGGTCGATCTGGGTGAATCGACGTATGACTTCGTTTTGGGTGGGGTGGAGTCGCGTGGCTCTCATCCTCGTGTGTGTTTAGTGTTCGAACAATTTTGCGGCAGGACGGTGGTGTTGTTGTTTTGTCCCGTTGTAACGGCGTGTGGGGCACGGGCATGACGTGTCACGCTTCTTACAGCCCCTCACCGTTGGGTACAACAATTTTATTAACATCTCCTTGCCCCCAGCTATTCCCACCGGAATGCTGGGTAGAGTGCCTATCAGATCATGGTAGACACGCGTGTGTACTGCCATGGCTGTTGGTGCTACTCTCATCACCGTTGTTGACTCTTGTGCCTACAGCTGAGTCAACTGTGTTTGCCAACTTGTTCGTTATGCGGTTACGCCGCGGAGCATCTGAGAATCTGTTTTTTGCGCTGTCTCAATTCGTGCTCGTTACCTCCAACTGTACGCTTCCGTTTCCCGAGAGAAGGGGGGGGGGGCGAAGCAGGTGGGGCTATCGCGAGTTGCAAACCCTTGTGGGCTCGGTATGCGGCGATCAATTCGTGACTTTGCGGTATTTCGTCCGCGCGGTACTCGAGGTCGGATTCCGGACCGTATCCTCGTAGTCGTAAGCGGTACTTGTAGTTGTGGGGGCTTGGTCTGCCGGGTCCACGTTTATGATCTACTACCCTGTCTACGAAGTAGGACTCAATTTTAGGTTGAGCCTCATCGGGATGGTCCAATTCGGGTAAGGGGATTGGTTTCCCCAAGAATATTTCTGCCAGTTTCTCGAATTGAGGGGTTGGCGGTGTCTCCCGGTGGTGGTAGGGCTTTATGTGGGCGAGGTGGACAGACACTTCTCTGGTGTCGTTCGCGAGTCGTACTCTATATACCACAGGTGATAGTTGTGAGCGAACGACGTATAGGCCTCGCCATGGTAGTAGTAGCTTTGGATTGGGACCATCCGCGTCCTCGTATGGTCTGTACACGAGTACTTCTTGTCCAGGTTTGAACACGGCGTACGGTTTCAGTTTGCTGTTATTTTCGGCTTGTTTGTCTGCGCGCTCGGTTAAGTTTCGGCGTGCTAGTTCAAAAGCCAGTTGCAAATTGTCCAGCGTGTTTTGTGCGAATTCTTCGGTGTTTGCTGTTCTGCCGACGTGGGGGATACCGAGAATGATATCGACTGGGAGTCGGGGTTGTCTTCCGAACATTAGGAAGAATGGCGTCTCATGCATCGTTGCACTAAAACTAGTGTTGTGCGCTAGCTGTACAAACGGTAAGAGAGTGGCCCAGTTGCTCTGGTCGACTGTACTGTGCATTGCTAGCATGTTGTGCATCGTCAAGTGTACTCGTTCTGACACTGAATTACCCTGTGGCCGGTACGGCGTTGTGCGGGTCTTTTTGTATCCGAATATATGTTGCAACTGGTATATCACCGTATTTTCGAATTCGGGGCCTTGGTCGCTATGCAAGGTTTCTGGTGGGCCGAAGATGCTAATTATTCTCTCGATTATGGCATTGACTACTGTGTCGGCCGCTTTATTGCGTTCCGGCAACAACACCACAAACCTCGTCAGGTGGTCCACCATCGAGAGAGCGTATTTGCATTGGATCCCTGCGGCTGAAGTTGATACCGATTTGTACTCTACTAAGTCAACCGATATTCGTTGGAATGGCCACTCGACAGGTAAATGGCCTGTCGGGAGTTTGGGTCTGTTGTGTGCTGTTTTTCGTCGTTGGCAAGCTTGGCATTTTTCGCACCACTCTCGTACGTCGCGGCTGATGGTGGGCCACCAATATTTCTGGCGGATTTTGTCATAAGTCGGTCGCGATGCGAGGTGTCCTCCGGATAGCGCGTGATCGTGGTAGGCGTGCAGAATTAATCCAACAAGGGCCTCTGGTACTACGAGCTGATCGCGGAAGGTGCTTCGTTTTCGAAGGTGTCCCGGAAGGTACGATTTAAACAACAGTCCATCTTGTACTGAATAGTAAGACATGGTTGTTTTCGTCTCTTTCTCGGGTAACGGTGCTTGTGCGTGCTGTATGTAATCGATGTACCGTCCGTACTCTACTGCTTGTGCTGAGCGGAGTTTCTCTTGATCGACGGACATGAAAACATTTGTCGCGCTCACGAATACTGATTTCACACTAAAGAGCTCTCTATCGCTGCGTACTGGTTCTAAGTTATCCAGTTTGTCGGCGGAGATCTGATATGGTCGGGGGGCACGGGCTGTTTGTAGCTTGGGGTCATCTGGTATATTGCGGCAAATGGGCGCGAGGGACGGCGCCGCTACTTCCTGCTGGTGCTCGAACGCAAACATTCGTGAAAGCGTGTCCGGTACGACGTGTAGTTTACCTGGTTTGTGTTGGACTGTGAAGTCGAAAGACTGTAATGCTATTGCCCAGCGTGTTAGCATGTTCGATGTATCTTCCATTCAGTACAGGTATCGCAGGGCCGCGTGGTCTGTCACACACCCAAAATGTCGTCCCATAAATATGGTCTCCAGTGCTGTATGGCCAAGACCACAGCATAACATTCTTTGAGCGTAGCAGAATAGTGGCGCTGGCTGTCGTTAAAGCGTTGACTAAAGTTTGCGATTATTACGAGGTCGTCGCCCTTCTGCTGGGCGAGGAATGCTCCTGCGCCTGCATCCTAGGCGTCGACGTGTATCGCAAAGTCTTTAGAAAAATCGGGGAATTGAAGTACGGGCGCCTGAGTGAGTAATTGTTTCACTGTTGCGTACGCCTGATCGTGCTCTGGTTTCCAACGTTTAGCGACTTCTTTGACGGCCTCCTTTTTCGTGAGGTCTACCAGGGGTGCTATAATGCCGGCTAAGTTAGGTATAAACTTGCGTACAAAGTTAAACATTCCTAGTACTGACAATAACTGTTTGATAGTTGTCGGCGTCGGCAAGTCAACTATAGCTTTTATGCGATCCTCACCGATCCGGATACCGTCGGCAGTTAGTATGTGTCCCAAGTATTTGACTTCTCGAGGTCCAAACTGTACTTTCGATGGTTTCAGGGTGAGGCCGGCTGCTTGCAAGGCTTTGAACATACTTTCTAGCAGTTGTAAGTGACCTGTCCAGGTAGATGAGCAACATATACAGTCGTCCATGTAAACCAGGAGCCCACTCTTGGGACCAAAATGTGCAAAAGCTAGTGACATTATTCGCGAGAACAGGAACGGTGCGTTAGCGATACCGAAAGGTAGGCGTTTAAAAACCCACTTCCCGTTCTGCGTGACAAAAGCAGTTTTATCTTGTTCGCTCTCTGCTATTGGTATCTGGTGGTAAGCATTTTGTACGTCACACACAGTTATTTACCGTGCTCCTCCGACCGTGTCTAGGTGGCTTTCTAAGTTAAGCATAGGCCAGGACTTTTTGATCAGATTTTTATTTATGGTCGACCTGTAGTCTACGCAGAACCGAGGAGTGCCGTCTGATTTTGCGACAATAGTTACTGCGGGACCCCAGGGACTAGGGCGCTGTTCAATGATTCCATCTTGTTCCATCTGGTTCACGCACTTGTCTATAGTCTCCTGTACGCGTGTGTTTGCCCGGTACGGGGTCCTATTTACAGGCCGTGTTCATGGTTCAAGAGGAAACGCTGCTTCGGCTAGGGTACATCTACCTAGCTCTTGGGGTGACAAGGAAAAAACGCTGCGATATTTCGTGCATAGAGTCAGTACTTGTTCGCATTCTGCCGGTGTAAACGTGGTCTCATCAAATGCTCGAGTAAGTGCTGCGCGAAGTTCGTTGCGCGTCGATTCCGTCGTCTTGCTGTCTGTTTGAATTGCACTGGTCGTTTTGTTCAGGGCTACTGATACGGGCGCAATGTGTCCTAGTAAGGTGTTCCGTTCCAAATATACGTATTGATGGGACGGGTTCGCGATCTGGACTACTGCTGTTTTATCAGTAGCAGACCAGTGGCACACTGTACGAGCAACTACCATATTTTGGAAGGCTTCAGGTGCGGCGGACGATTCGATGTCCTCAATTGTGACGATAAGTGGTTCAATGAGTGCAGCAGTGGTTTCTGTAGGTGCTGCCTCTGACTCTACTAGTACTGCCATCTCACTCTGAGGGGGGATGCAGCATTTATGTCGCAACAAGACTGGTACTGATTTTATATCAGTATTAACAGTGACCACGGAGCACTGATCTGTCGCAGTGTTCTCGGGGTGTGTTGTAAAATCTACTCTACGATGAGATGCTTTGATCGTCACTTGAGAGGTTTTGAATGACAATTGCTCTGTACTCCAGTCGAGGACACCTCCGAAGGCGCCCATGATGGTGTTATCGAGTAGCATAATGTCTGGCCCTAATGAGGGCAATACGAGCGCTTCGACTGGTAGGGTAATATCTCCTAGTGTGAGTTGAAAGCGAACGTATCCTAAAATTTTGAGAGGCGATCCATCAGCGCTGCTGAGGTTGATCGCCCCCGGGGGCACTGCAAAATTTTCAGTGTCTTTCATTGTGGGATGTGTCTGTATAAATTGAACAGATATGCATGGTACATCGGTCGCGGTATCAATCGTGACATCGTGCACCGGATAATCATTGACTCTGGCGTTTACTCGTACGCGCTTTGACGTCGAGTTGAGAGCTGTGGGTTATCTGGGATATCCACTCATGGCAGACGCGTGGAAAGCATCGAAGTGCTCTTCCCGGTTAGCGCTGCATGATAAAAAACCTTGATGTTTTATTTTCTCTTTTAATTTGCGGGACACAGTAGACACATACAAAGCTTGTGGTACCACGGAAGGTGAAAACGTATAATTCTGACGCTGACTACTCTTCTCGACTCTGCTTGTTGTTTCTACGGTTGGTCCTACTCCATACGGTACTGCTGTAACTCTCGGAACCTGCTGCTTATTTTCTAAGTCTGTTACAGTATTCGACTGGTTGTCTGCATGTACTTGTTTCGCACGAGTACTCGCCAGAGGGGTGTTGCTCGTTTTTCGGCTGCACTTATCCCTCCTCTTACTGCTAGGTCTACCAACACTTGCCACGGCTACGCTAGCTGATCGCGCTATCGTTTCTACCACGGGTTTGGTGGTCCTAGTCTGCTTAGTCCCGGAACCTGTTTGAGGCAACTGGTCTGGGCCTCGTCACGGTTTTTTCGTGAGGACCCAGCCTTGTTTCTCGTGCGACTGTGCGAGTCGACACTCCGAGCGAGTGTGCGACTCCCGGTGGCGGCCCGGGCGTAATCGCATTCCTTCCCAGGCTCTACCTTGGGTTTGCGCCTTTTCCCCGTGTCGCCACCCGGCGACCGGCCCCGTTTGTCCGAGGAACCGTACGACTTGGAGTCGAAGCTGACACTCTTTCCGCGCCCGCCCACCGCCGTCAGTTTCGAAACGATGGCCTTCTCAATGTTGGCTATCGACGTAATTAGCTGCCGGTCGGGGCCAGGGGAAGTGCCAGCAACGGCCGATGCGTACGTGGTCGGGGGGCGGGTGGGTGCTTCGCGTAAGGCGTTGGTCTCGTGTTTCTTGGCTCGGGTACGCGAGGCTTGGTAGGTAAGAGAGGGGTCTTCGCGGATAAGTTCGAGACGTACATGCGGGATTAGACCAGCCTCGAAGGAGGCCATCAACGAGGTTTGCCACGCATGTTTGTACGGCGAGACGTTGGTAGGGGCTGTACGTTTAGCTTCGGTGAGGAGGCGCGCGTATGCTTGAGTTACGCGCAGGCCGTACGAGTCAACGGATTCGCTGCTGCTTTGCTTTAGGGTAGACACGGTGCGAGCGAGGAGGACGATGCGGTTCACTGGGCTGAACAAGTGGGTAAAAGCATTGACCCACTCGCGCCAGTTTCGAGGGGCTCTGACTTCTACGTCCTCTGTGTCGAGTTGTGCTATCTCTTGGTCTGTGCGCCACTCTAACGTTCCACACTGTACTTGGTGCATCGTACTAGCTGCTCCACCGGTTACGAGGTGCGCGAGGTTTCTCACAGCGTGGTGGTCGACAACCGAGTCAGGGGTACCATCACGGGCGTGTAAGCGGATGTGAGAGTGGTAGAGCGCCATTATCTCAGGTACATCTTCTGTGGGCAAGCCGTGCAATCTGAGCGAGGATGGGAGATCCGACTTTTTCATCGAAAATTCGTGCTCGTCGTGCGAACGGTAAGTGTTCGAGCTTGGTACAGCAGCGGTGGTACGTGCTGGGGAGAGGTCTGGTGCAGCAGAGGTTTTACGTGCTGTCTGGGGTTCGGGTTGAGATGGGTCAGGGGGGGGGGTACTGCTGCTGTCCGAGGTACTCGACTGCTGGATGGGCGTGGCTGGGGTGGAGTTCTGCACACGTTCAAAAACACAGTGCAGATTTTTCTGCGGTAGTAGCGGCGGTACTCTCACCTCTCCGATTTGACGCGATGTCGGACCCCCCAGAGGTGCTCTGTTGCTGGGTGGAAGCACGATCTCCATCACCCACGGCCACGGTGTGGATCCGTCCGCCATGCACTTCTCGAGGTATGCAGCGGTCGTGATCCTCACCGGATCGTTGGCGGCGAGGTGGCTCGGGGCTGCTAGAAGGTCCTCGGCCAGGCTTGAGCCCTCACCAGCAGCTCCACCAGGAGTCGGAGAAGTTGTGTTCGCAGGGATATCCGCTGCTGCTGCTGCTGTGGGGTCCAGCGTGCCAGCTGCAGCGCCTGCGGCTTCTTCCTCCTCTTCCTCTTCTTCCTCTTCTTCCTCTTCTTCCCCGTCGGCCTTCTCCTCGCCGCCCTCAACAGCTCCCCCCTCGGCGGGCGGGGCTAGGACGGCAAAGGAGTTGGCCGTCGCTGACGTCTTCGGGGCGGTGGAGGGCGCCGGAGCGTCCGAGGTCGTCGTCGCCTGACGAGCCTTGCCGCGGTTCTTTTTTGAACGGGAACCGGAGCGAGGCATATTTTTATCCGGCGGCGGTGTGTCACGAGTTTCGAACTCACACGGTGGTCACCAAATGTAAATGTGTGGTCTCTCACGCGGTGCCGAAGTCGAAGTAGAGGAGACGGTCTTGCTGATCAGGTACTCGTACGAACTGAGGCTGGAGCTGGGCAGGTGTCGCGGAGCTGAAGTCGTAGCGGAGAGGGCGTCACCGTGCTGAGGTCCCTTGACGATCGTCTTCACAGCGGACGCACACTGAGACCTTTCTCTTTCTCTATTTAGCAAGGAGGTATGCTAAAGCTCGCCAAAGCTTATTCTGACCGTGGGCGGGAGCCCACGCTCGGTGCGGCGGAACTAGACACCGTTTTGGCAAAAGTGCCCTGGGGACGGGTCAACGCCGTCTATGACGGGTGACACCGCTCGTGACCCAGGACCGTATATTGCCTGACCGGTGACGTGTCCTTTCGCGCATGCGTGTACGGGATCTACGATAAGTATCTACGACCTGTCTTCCACACTAACGAGACAAAATAAAAAGGTCATTATCCAAAAATAGGTTTACCTACGCACTTTAAACCAGTTTAGGTAAACTGCGTTATTTACACCGGAAACGGCTTCCTGGCCCGCCTGATATTGGGCCTGCGCTCCGTTATACCTACAAATGGCCCAAAGTGCGTAGGTACACCTATAATAGGCTACTCGTTTAACGTATCACGTATGTTTGGCTTCAACTGTACCCAAGTACCTATAAATGGCTCGAATGATCGCTTTATACCAACTGAAATATAAACAGACGGCCACACCAGATGACGGGACTGTCAACCAGCCGACCGTACCTACCTGTCTTCCTCATATATATTCACCCAAGTTTGCCATGGAATGTTGTTCCGGACCGCGCCAACGGCTGTGTATCCCAGACCCCCTTAACCGTATGGTATTACTCTGTACACGTATATAATACCAAAGCTTCTCCTACTGTATACTGCACTACAGTACGTATGCGCATTGTACTTTCAGCATAATGGCATGGACACTCTCGTCATCGATGTTTCTCCGTATCGTGATCACACCCATTAAAGGCATGTGGCCCAAACGACTAATATAACATCTGGTTGACAGGTACGATCGGCTGGTTGACAGCCCCGGCATCTGGTGTGGCCGTCTGTCTATATTTCAGTTGCCAAAACGTGATCGTTCGAGCAATTTATGGCTACAGTTGAAGTCAAAATTGGTGATACGTGGAATGAGTAGCCGAGAATAGGCTGACCTACGCACTTTGAGCCATTTGTAGGTACAATGGAGCGCAGGCCCAATATCAGGCATGCCAGGAAGCCGTTTGCGGTGTATATTACGCAGTGTGCCTATAAATGGCTCCAAGTGCGTAGGTATACCTATTTTTGGCTAATGCCCATAATAATAATACTAATAACGATAAATTAATGAAAATAAGAACAATTATACTACTATTAATAAGAAGAAGAAGAAGAAGAAGAAGAGTCAGCTGGTTGACAGATACGGTCGGCTGGTTGACAGTCACGGCATCTGGTGTGGCCGTCTGTCTACGTTTCAGTTGTCAAAAAGTGATCGTTCGAGTCATTTATAGGCACACTTGAAGGCAAATATAGGTGACACGTAGATTGAGTAGCGGAGAATAAGTGTGTACCTATATATAGTACCAGTACGCACTTTGAGACATTTGTAGGTATAATAGAGCGGAGGCCCAATGTCAAGCGGGCCAGGAAGCCTTTTCCGGGGTGCATTACGCAGTGTACATATAAATGGCTCGAAGTGCGTAGGTATACCTACTTCCTGACCAATGCCAAATAAAAATAACAACCTGCTGTGCCAGGTATGTATGCCAAGCGGTGGTACATAGCTGGCCGGAAACGACAAAAAATCGTAGGGCGCCATTTGAACAAAAGAAAGACCAGACAAAATATCCACGGCAAACATAATTCCTAAAACAATCACACAAATGCACTACACATAATCTAAAAGCATGCAGCAACAGCTATACTCGATTCTGAAATATCGCCATCATTTTGCACCTGCCTAGAACACAAAATAATGCTCCCACACGAAACAGATACGGCGTCCGGATTATAAAAATGTAAGAAGAAACAGTGGATACGACGTTAAACGAAGCCCCAAGAAGCCACGAAGTCGACGGAGGAGGTTACGTAGATGCTCGCGGACAAAGTGGCGGAGACGACCGTCGTAGGGAAAGGGTCTACGAAGCAGAAGCGGCATCAACTTGTAGACCAGACTAGGGGGTCCTGAAAAGGCATAGGGCGGTACGAGTGTATGCGCGGATCTGAATCCCAGATACCCCACACCCCCCCCCCGCTATATTGGAGGGAAGAAACCGGACCGTTGTGATCCCAGAAAACAATAAGTCAAGTTTTTTTTTAATTCCCCCCTCCCCCCCGGCATCGAAAAAAAAAATGGGGGGGGTCTCTAAAACGAAGTTACAAATGGGAACAAAAAACGGAAAAACAAATGGTTTTCGCTCATTTCGTCCTGTGATCACAGCGATCCGGTTTGTTTTTCATTCTGACCTTCCTACGACGTGTGTGGTGTCGTTTTCTCTCTTTTTTTTTACGCCGCTGGGCGGTACGTAAGATAAAGGGGGGAACAAAAAGGTGCACAAAGGATAGAGGGAAGAAGTCAGACTTGTGTACGAAACGCGTTACAAGGATGAAGTAAGAGTACCGGTAGACGAAAACAACCAAACAACCAGCATGCGTCGGGCAAGCAGCAGACGCATGGCGGTGGTCCCGAAACCATAAAGTGAGGCAGGACGGATGAGGATAACGGGAAACGAAATTCAGACAACAGAGGGCGAGTCGGTTGTGCATGTACCATAAAAAGTGTAACGTGGTTCAAGAGCTTCCTGCTGCTGTAGAACAAGTAGCACAAGTGGAACGAACACAGGATATACTCGTATGCATCAGCTTCTCTCGTTTTCTCATCCGACGACCACGCAAGCACGATTATGCGGAAATCGGGGGATTTCTACGTCGAATATCATGAACACTCAGCCTCAAGTTCTTAACTCTCAAATGCTCACCGCATGTCTCGTACTGTACACCCTTCTACGGAACTTGAGCGCGACATATATCTGGCATCTATCAATGCTCTTTATCTATTTTGCAACACTGCTGTGCCACCAACAGTAGCAGCAGCGGCAAAGCGAGGTCGTCGAAGATTTAGACTGTACGTATGCTGAGTTTCGAAGTTGGGGTATAGAACGGGAGCAGAGGCTCCTAAAGGCTATTTTATAGGATTGAGAGTGACGTTCCCCGCTGAGCACAAACGCTTAGCTGTAAACTCTTAACTTTCAAGAATACTCGACCTCAAGTGCTCAACCCCTAAATGTTTAAGACATATCTCGTACTGCTGTACACCCTTCTGCAGACTTGAGAGCGACATCTATATGATATCTATTTCTGCTCTATGTATCTTTGTTCCAGCACTGCTGTACCAGCCGCAGCAGCAGCAGAAAAGCGATGTCGCTGAAGATTTAGACTGTATGATACGTATGCTGAGCTTCGAACTTGGGGTATAGAACGAGAGCATAGGCTCTTAAAGGCAATTATATAGGATTTAGGGTAGCGTTCCCCGCTGAGCACCAATGCTTCGCTGTAAATTGTGTGTATTCGCTATGTCGATGGTCGGAGGCGCTCCCTGCTAGCTCTTTTTCGGTCTAATTCAACAAAGCAGCAGGCCGAAGTCTGCATCAATACCAGCCTCAAGTGCTTAACTCCGAAACTCCATGCTGCATGCATCTCTTGCGGCGGAGCTATGATAGACAACATACAGCAGATGCACAGCGAGGAGTGTGTGTGTAATCGTCATGTCGATGGTCGGAGACGTTTCCACCCCAGCAGGCAGCAGTCAGCATCAATACCACCAACTCATACCTGAGGTCTGTCCCGTTGCTTGCCGTTGCTCCCTCTCACCCTGGTGCTTCTAGCTCAACCTTCACCCTGCCTGACAGCAACGCGAGGTCGCCGCGGAATTAGGAGACCTTCTCATCCCCTAGAGTTGGACTCAAAACAATACATGGAACCTGGAGACGGGCAACGCGGACAATGCAGCACAGGACATCTACAGTAGTAAGCACTAGCAGCCAGAGGCTGAGTACACGCTGTCTCAACAGCGAGCCTGCCCCCTGCTGCTTCCACAGCAAGCAACACCACGTCGGTGGTGCTTCGGCATGTGTTCATCGCGCACTCCCGCATCGATAGGGCCGGTTCTGTCTCCACCGAGGGCCGACTCGAAAATAATTATTGAGGCAATACTTTGATATGTTACTTTGACACATTTCCGTGAGTATCATGCACAGGGCTTGTAGCAAGACTGTCTGTGATGTATATACATATCCCCCCAAACTGGCGTCTCCGTCTTCGTTTTTGCAAATACATCGACGCGTGGGTGCCTCAAAGGCAAAACCAAAATGTGTAGACTATAGTACGACGTACGTACTCGTGTATATGCATCTCGCTGTCTCATTTCCATATACATCAGCGACCACACGCGGCAAGGCAAACAAACGCGATGGATAACAAACAATCATTCAATTGGTCATGGACCCAGTTTCTAATTTGATAAAAGAGCAGCAGTACATGGGCGTCCTGGAGCCTCCACCGGAATCAGCCGTGTGGTAAAGATGTACTCGTAGCATGTGCATAATAAATGTATATATGTATAGTTTTGTTTGTGAAATTTTCGCACTTTTCGCAACTTTTCTCTCCGCGCGAGCGCTTTTCGGCAAAACGCTAAGTACACCGACACAGGAGGCCCGGCCGGACACATTGGTCGAGGTTAGGGCTCGATCCGAGCTCTGTGGCTCGCGTGGCGGGCGCTCGAAGTTTTTTTTTCCCGCGGGAGTGGATAAGCCGATTTCCCTGGTTTTCTGCATGAGGCCTTTTTTTGTACGTACGTGCCAGTAAATAATACTAATGTTCTTCGTTTCGTTTTTTCGCCCTTTCGCGAGCTCGTCATGAGCACAGGATAGCCCAGACATTTGTACCAGCAGTGCCAGTATACCCATTGGTATACCACAGGTAGACAACATCACATGCAGGGAGCACAACGTTACAAGTGCGCAGCATATGTTACCATCGTGCCCTGCCGGCATGTGTCATAACATCAACATTGTTTGTTGTGCGTGTGTGTATATACCTCGAGACGAGCATCCGTGCCTGTGCCTCTGCCTCTCGTTGGAACTGCCACGTCTATACTCGTGCTGTCGTGCATTCACCCGCCGCAACACGTACTACGTAATTTGTTTCTCGTAGACGACCCGCCTCCGGTTCACTGGGACGCGGGCAACGTTCCACTCAGCGTCAGCTTCTTCACCTATCGTTAGACAGCGCCTTATCGCCAACGAGCCATCACTACACATACCCGCGTACCGTGTTGTTTCTGTGCGGAACCTCTCAAACAGCGTTGGGATAGCTGTGTTGCTGCAGTCGACAGAGGTCACCCCTGAGTTGCTCTTCCGTGCGGCTCGAGCGTAGTGGTTGGTGCCGAAGATGATACATGCTTGCCATCGGTGTAGTAGCACCGCTGCAGTTGTATGTTTTCGCCATTGCCGAACTATGACCGACGAGCAGGCCAAGAGACAACGCATACACTGCGTACGCTCCGTATGGGAGGTGCAAACCCACCACACAGTAATCTTCGACGGAGGTCTACCCGGAGTTGATCTTCGGTGCCACTCAGGGGTGCTGTTTTTTCCCAGTGACGAAGGAGTTTTCCTCGTGTCAAAACAATTACCTTACGGTTGTTTCTGGAATCATCTTCTGAGCTCGTTTTAGATCCTGTTCTTGTCGGTGGATGTACAGCGGTGAAAAGGGCCAGCGAACCGCCGATGCTGTCGACCTGTACTCACACTCTCGTGTTGGGCACGGAGACCGAAACGTAAAGCCTATCCATGTCCAGTTTTGTAGTCGCAACCACGAGAAATTGTTGAAACGGTAAACGCAATTCTCCCAAAGCAAGCAAGCTTGCAGACATGCACACGGAAGCGGAGGGATCCCTGAAAAATACTCCGCCACATCCTCATTTCCTCCGTGTTTGACGAATTCTTCTCATTGGAGCCACGCGCAACGCCGGATAATGAGCCTTGGAGGAGTAGGCTTGTCTCTGTTTCGGCTACCTCCGCTCGCGACCCCGCCGCCAAATACTACGCCCCGCCGATTATTCGAGACTTGAACAGCGTAATGCTTAGAGGGTGAATCACGTGCTGCACAAAACATCTGGAAAATTATCAACGCAAAAACATCTTGAACACTGTCAACACAAAAATCATTTTCGTTTGTTAAGCCTCCAAGGGCTATCGCCCCTGGAAAATTTGGTGACTCCGGGGCTTCAATACGCATGGCAGGAGGACCCTCTGTGTGCACCGGTATATCCGGGAAATCGGTATACACGAGGGGTGATGTCTCTCTACACTAGTATTCGTAGTCTGACAGCTGCAATGGCGCCGGCAGTGACCCTTTGTTCCTTTGTCTGTGGGCAACCGGAACATCACGAGACCGTTCGATTCTATGCTTGTTGCGAAATGAACGGAGTCACTGTTTTAGGCTACTGCTAACATCTTCTTTTCTTGATCGAATAAACTGACGATTGTTTTTTATGTTTATTTTAGTCTTGTAGGCTTGAGGTATATAGACCTGTGTAAAACTTGCAAGTTGTACGGTGGGCAGAGACGTAGCAGACTGCTATAGTGTTGTTGGTTTCCCCATTTCTTGGTGACAGACTGATCGCTGGGGCATTCGCATCTTGGTTTGTAGCGTACGTAAGCCACTGGTAGTGTATGTGCCAATACTATATTAATATTGCCGCCATTTCGACACGCGGCTGAATATGTTCAATTTTTGCCTACGCTAGAACATCTTCCCTGCTGTAGAACACATGGTTGTACAGGTCTCCGAGATTGTGGATAATTCAAGTCAGTATCAATGCGTTAGAGAATTATTCACTTCTGTGTCGAATAGCAAATATTTCGATGTCACCTCCATCGAGGGGTCGTGTTAGTGATGTGCACTTCGCAGTAGCCAGTAGCCTACCGGGTTGCTGATCGGTAACATAGTCGTGTTGAAGTCTGTGCGCAGTAGCACGAACTATCCACGTACCACAACAGGATATAATTCATATAAGAGTGGTGTTGTGTGATATTCAAAATGCACGTAAGAAGAACGCTCCAAGAAAACTCTCGTAGTGATCGTTCGTCCGTTGTCTGTGCTTTAGCAATACATAACGTTCACGAATAGGCATCGAGAACGATCTCGACAAAGCACCATCAGTATCGATACTGGGAACGCTTCTAAGTATCGATTTGGGGAACGCTGATGTAGCTCGGGCAGTACAATGGCCCAGTATTAGCCGTAAGGCGAGCGTCTTGCTGAGAGCCAACTGATGATGGCACACCCATCCTCCCACTCTCCTTTCTGCCTGACAGTGCCTCTTCAACATCATCGCATGTTTCTTCGGAGCGAATCGCGCAACCGGACCTGCCTAACAGCAATCCAAGCATTCACCTCTCGAATATTAACATGGTCGGCCATCTTCCATGCTCACCACAATTGAAAATGCGTATGTACGGCACGCGTTCAGGTGCAATCTTTAAACAAATACAGAAGTGTTGCTGATACTGCAGACGCCTACCGTTTGTTCCGCACGATCAGTTGAGACATACCGCCCGCATCAGTGTTTGTCGACCAACTTACCCTTCAATACTTCTAGCTCGTCAAACGCAGAAATGACAATCTAATATAAACGTTGTGCGCGCTTCCACTATTGGATAGACGGCGGGTGTGCCCAGCCGTACAAAAACGTATATAGGCGGTGTAGAGTGATCTGAACTTGTTTGCCAGCACGATCTATCAAACGACCTAGCACGATCACGCCGAGAAAACTCCCTCCGAGAACAACGACTGGAAATAAGCCCCGTCTTCCTTCAACACTTACAAACTACACCCCCAACCTGTACTCGTGTATTTACAACTTTAGTTTCGCAACGTCACGTGGCTCCGGGTAACCACGCGGAACGATGCTCGAATCTAGTCCGACAGTAATCCAACGGTAGGGGGAATGCCATATCATCTGACGTCCTCTGATGATCCTACTGTACCACCGGAAACCTGACCAAGAAGTATATGCGCTGATCCTAAGATCCTGGCACCCGACCATTTAACACTGTTCACTTAAAGACATCAAGAAGTTGGCAAATATTGGGTCCATGCCGAATATTCGCTACGCAAACTTATGGTGCTACGGAGTGGATTTCAGCTAACTACCTTTGATGAAGCCTGGGATGTGACGCGTAGCGCGGTCTTCATGGGGGTGGGGCTACTGCCACATGAACCTACGGCCGACGAGTTTGTATAGGCGCTCGTTGTGCGGCCTGTACCATTCGCGAATTAGCTCGGCCTCCTCGACCATCCTCTCGTACCTGCGTACGACAGAACGCGTAGTTGGACAAATACGAGCGTGCAGAGCGAATACAAATCACGGGGACAGCACGTGTTGCGGCTCGAAAATGTTGGGTTAGAATTGAGGTATGCTTTACGATCCGAAGTACGCTAAACGCGAGACCACTACGTCCACGAGGAAAACAATCGCTATCCACAAGCGGTGCCTTTGTGAACTGAAACCGGAACTCGCCCCTGTTCGCATGTAACACCCCTCTACACCCCACCTCCCCTACGGTGCTGGAGAAAAGCAAGTCGAGCGTTCTTATATTGTCCTGTCAACAAGGTCGTCGGCTTATTAGATGAGGTTGCGATTGAAGTCGGGTGTACCCGTTGAGTATTTATCAACAGTCGGGGGCTGCTGGAGAACCCTGTTCAATTTCCAACAATAGAGGAGGCATCCCGTGATGTTGTTGTTCACGCTATTTTGATCAGGTTCCTTACATAAGAAGCTGGATGTATCACTCACATATGACATTTAGAAACGGTGTGCGCTCCACCTGATATTGGCCAAACCCCATGATCTATAGGGTTTACACCGAAAAGTATCGTCAACATGTGCGATATACGAGCCCAGTTCCTCGCTCAAGACGCGAAATCAGGCACCTAAAATATTCCCGCAATGGTGTAATTGTGTTTTCATAACACGTAACGCAGTACAATCGATACCAAGGAGTTGTTTGCAAGGTGGCAGCCGCCAGGCAAATGATACGTGCTACAGTGACGGTTGGCTTTTGAACTCCTGGTACTTCTAAATACCTATTCGTTATTTCAAGCTGCACAGAAATGTATATTTGCAAGCCCAGGGATCGCGTCTGTTCATGGACGAACCTTCCACCAGGCACAAAGTAGTCGTGGCCCTTGCGGTGATCTGCTTCTTCGCAACCACCACTCGCGTGTTCGCGCTCGGCATCGTATATAAAGCTGTGTTCCGGAAGACCAGCGAAATCCACCACTGCAGCCACAGTAGCCGTAAAGTCTGCGAACATCTCACTCGCTTCGATTATCATGATCTGTGGTGACACATTGCAAGGCAGAACATATAATTCATTGGTATCGGGCTCGGCAGTGCCGGATTTCCGATGAGGTAGGACAGTTTTATCGCGACTTCGCAAACGCCCCAACGTGCGCGGGTCCTTAAGTAGTGTGTATCTACTGTTCGCAGGCGAGCATCCCGCACTCTAGTATCTCCGGTCTATACATGACAGGCATCGCGGGGCTCGAGAAGCTGCAATTATATCTTCTGAACGCGCCGCACTGCCTTGCATCCCGTGGCGGTGCTTTTAGGGCCACCGTAACACGGTATTCTGCACATCAAGATGGTATTCTCCTTCCCAGGGCACGAATACAGCTGTGTTCAAGAATTTGGATCAATACGTGTTGCTTGGCAATGCAGCTGAATGATACATGGAAACAGGGGAAATATTGTCTGGAAACAGTCGTTTATCGCGAGATATAATCTCTGCACCGGACTCGCCACAGTTGTGTTACCTGAGAACGGTCGAATACCCTAAACCACCTCTCCAGCTGGTCGGCGTAGAGTCCTCTAAAGAGCGGGTTCTTGACCTTCAGTGCTTCATTACAATCCGATAAATCGGACGAAGACGCGTTTTCCCCTCGGCAGATCTCTGTGTACGGCTCATAGACCTCCTCCACCTGGTGCAACGTAGAGCAGCTTGCGGTATCAATGTACAGTTGGCGGTGAATACTGGTTAAACTTCATCACATTTACAACAGTCGAGATCGTTTACAGTGTGTCTACTCTTGGACGACAGGCCGGCTGAGTAGGTGGCCTCTACTCGACGATCGAAATGCTTACCCCCGGTAGTTCGCTTGTGGCGTTCGGTACAGGATCAGACGCACGTGCTGGGCGTTGTTCGAGGTACATTGTCACACTACATTGTTGCCGTTGGAGAGGGTCAAAAGTATTAACTCGAGCACGTGGCGGCGTTGCAAGAGGCCCATGAACCACTCCACTTCGGCAGCACACGCGTAAACGATATTCAAAACCGGCCTATCAATAGACACCGTTACTTCACAATACATAAAGGTGTCACACTCAGCGTGACGTATATCCAAACGTTACACTAATGTTCCATTAGGACTTTCCCTACTCACCGCAGCAAGATACCCCTTAGCCCCGCCAGGAGGGTGATATATACTGTAGACAATCTCTCTCTCGATAGGGTTTTCGAGGCGTTTTGACCTGCACATCTCCATCCGCAGCTGGGAGAAATACCTGCCAGCAGTAACGAGTTGGGTACTTCTCGGTGTCACGCCGAAGCACGTTTGACACAGAGCACAGTGTCGTCTACCGCCCAATCACCGTTGGAACAGTTGTCGCTCCATCGCGATCGACACATGTTTGCGGTATTTCCCAATTGTGTGAGCTCAACGGGGGTCAGACGCGCTAGCACGTGGCATGCTGCACGCTGGTAAGAAGTTGTACCTTGTACTGGTGCCGTCGGGCGTCGACCTCGCTCGACTTCGCCCTGTTATTTTCAATACAAGCGAGATAAAATATTCCGTAACGTGAAGGCTCCGATTCCCCCGACTATTGTTCGTGGCAGTTCCACAGAAGATGGCGCTAGTAATTCGACACTTTGGCAGGCCACGAACACTATCGTGCATTCACCGCACTACCATCGTGCGTGATGCATGTCTACGTAACGTGCCTACTCGCGAGGCTATATTAGGCAAGCTTCACCCTTACCTGAAGCGTACACAAGCGAAGCAAACCCCGAGCAAAGAAACACCCCATTTTCCATATCGAAAAGTCATTCTTCGCTCACAGAAGGCAAACCCCGGGCAGCGAGCACGAAATACTTTTTCCCGCACAACCGTGGTCTAGTACGTGTCATATTTCTGGACAATTGCCTTTCAAACACCTGTCTGTAGGGTCCCGAATAACAACGACGAACTTTGCCCCGGGACGAACCATGTTTATCCTGTAAGGCGCTAGAGGGTTGAAAATGTACTGCGGGGCCGAGTCCACGTGCAACCCGTCGGTCCGAAACGAACGCGTATAGCGCTCGGGGCCCTTTACCCCCTTGGATACCACATTGGTTGCGTACGACGGCAAGGGGGTGGGGGGGGCGGGGGGGGGGGGGGGGGTGGGGGGGGTGGGGGGGGCGGGGGGGCATTGGTGAGTCATGCGCCCATTGCTTGCTTGATGTCACATTTCTATTACGAGCTGCACCCGTCACCCTGCACACTCGGTACAAAAGGCTACTCTGCAAGAAATCGTCATAGGTTCCCCGGTAGTACCGCATTGTTTCAGCAGCTCTCAACAACCTCAAGCACACGCCCTCAACAATAGGGAAGCCGTGAAGAATCAACTGAATAATTCTACCAAACAAACTGGCTCTCACGGCGTCTTCTGCATGAAGGCATCAAGTGACTCCTACTTGTAGACATATTGCCTGCACTCACGCAATCGGTACTGCCCCTTACGTGCCACCGAAGAGTATTCGCTAACTACCAATCGTTCAGGATGTTGCCCTGCGTTTTTTGTACCCACATTACAGTAGCGTATTTACCTTGACCGCACAGAATTGGGCGTAGGCAGAGAGGATTTCCCCAGCCTCCCCAGTGCCGACGTCATGATCTAGGCCGTCCCCTTCCCATTGGCCAACACTTGGGTATCTGGAAGATGCCGGGTTTTTTAATACGACATAGAGCGTAAAAGGAATGGTGATGAAGCATGTCCAGCATGTAGTACAGAAAGCGGGGCCTTTCCGCGGGGTAGTACGGGGTCAGTATTGAAAGTCGACTCGTAGTAATTCCGCCGGTAGCGGTTACATCTCCGCGTCAGCGACGTTCTGACCAATTGAGCTCCCTAGGCGTGGAGCTCAGAAAAACGGCATTTATCACCGCTACGGTGGCAGTGCAGCGCTCATGCAACGACGTTACTAACTCTCAGGCGATACGACATTAAACAGTTGGCGGTGGGTACACATCATGCGGACAATCATACGACGGACGTCACACCCCGGACAGCCGGTGTAACAATACCGTCACGCGTGTACTTGCAAAAATCAAGAAACGACCGCCAATGTAAAATGGTAAATAAATCAAGTATCTAGATCGGTATCGGTATTGGATCAAAGGAGAGGTAGTGATCTCCAGAAATTGTGCTGAAACATATCTAAATACGCAGGTAAAGCTAAATTAATAAGACAAGCGGGCCACCGAGAGTACAGTGTGCCGCGTGCTTGAGCCTTTTGCGCCGGCTACGAGGTGCACAATGCTTCCTGCCATATGCATCACCAGCTACAAACGATCGACCTGAAGTCCCTTCTTCGAACGGCGGCGTTCGTCGTGACCTAGACTGACCAGCAAAATCCAACGTTCGTTTTTTGTCGTGCGAACATTGGATACGGTCCCCGCCGTTACTCTTCATGTTATCAACGATCACAAATAACAACCAAAGACGAGCATCCCTCTCTCACGTGAAAGGGCCCTGGTCGAAAAAATGCACCTCGTTCCGTATCCCCAACAGCAACGGGTGCGTCATCAAGTTCTCGCGCAGATTCGTAGTGCCTCCTTTCTGTGAGAGATGAGTCGTGGTTCATCCGCAATGGGGTTTGGCACCGGCGTCAACCATATTAAACAGCAATTATTTTGCTCGTACGGAGGGGATGTGCACTAGGGGAATATCCTACGGTTGTTTTTATAGGCCGTACCTGGTAGGTGTTAATAGACTAGTTGAAGCTGACATTGGATCCCATTTGGTTCGTATCAAAATTCAGCGCGTGTCTAACCCGGGCGCCTAAGATCACGGTGGTCACACTGTCTAGTAATATCGTCGTGCGTGATACGTTGCGTCTTGTGCATTAGCTGGTATCATTTAAGGGGTTTCAACTAATTTCTAAAGACGGGTCATGTCTGTTGTGGTTGACATTTCCGCCTTTTCACCCCCTATGCACAGGAACTTCGAACACCTCCACTCCTAAGATTGCAAGCCTTCAAGGACATTTCTTGAGAAACTGTAGATCGGTTCCCGATGTCATTAATCTATGGCAGGGGCTCGATTGATATTATGTTGTTCATATTACCGAAACACCTGTGGTTGGGTGTATAGCACCGAGTATCGCGACCTGTGTGCCCGTAGGGTCTGCACGATTGGGTCCCCGCAACAGCAACATTACCAGCAGAGAGCGGAACATAATGCGGCAACTGTCTCTGCCCAAAATAATGAAACTCAGCTACGCCATTCTCCTACTACTGTGCTCATCATGCCGTTGGCGAAGCAAGCAGGTGACGCCGGTCGTGCCTTGTGCCTAGTGTTCAACCAATATATCCATCCTTCTGACAATAGGATTCGTGTTGAGGAAGCTATTGTGCTTTTGGGTGGGGTTTGACGTTCCTTTCCTGACGGACTACTTTACTCCGCTCGAACCCACGGCACTTGCACGGGCCGTCACCGCTGAACAACAGCTGCGTCTTGTGTTTCTACTACTCTTACCCATGCTGCCCCCAACGAATCGAGCTCGTCCTATATTGTTTGTTGTGTCCCAGTCAGCTCGGTAGTTATGGAAACGCTGCTTCGAGCTCTACGTATTTCCTCTGCTTTCGGGCACACAAGGTGCTGCCGTTCAGTGACCACTTCACACCACTGACGATTCTAAACGTTTTCTGGCTCGCCACTGGTCAAGGAAAGCAGCATAAGCTTCCTCTATTTGTATCGGCGCCGTATGTTTGCCTTGCCTTTCATGCTGACTCTAAGACAACGCGGCGGTTATGGAAGAGGTACTCCGCGATCCACGAAATTGACATTATTTTGAAATCAAGGGAACGCTGAGCTTGGGTGACTACGTCACACCGATGACGAATGAAGAAGTTTCCGAGCTCACCCCGGTTCAGCACCAGCTGCGTTGTCTTCTTACACCTTACGCCACCTATGTACCAAGCGGTTTGGGTTTTTCTCGTCTTGTGTGTCACGTCCTAAGTAGCTTGATGCGTTCGCAAGCAGTTCCGTGAGAACCTTTTGCGCACTCGCTTCTCTCTCCCGCAGCGTTGTTTTATGTGTTTATGTTTCGCACAAATCCCTAGCGTCGCGGTCGTTTAGTGACGAGTATTTCAACAAACATTTATTTTCGCAAATTGGTCGTGAAACATATGTCGACAACTCTATAGTGCATTCACAGCCCTGTCACTCTCAGACCCGCAAGTATTATGCTTCCATGCAACCTGAAAACCTTATCCAACACGTAGTACGTGCTGGCTTACGGCATATAATCCTGCAGTCGCTTTCACGTCTTGCGCTTTGATTAATAATCGGTTTGGTGAACGAACGATAGATGACTTTACAACAGACAACCAACGTGTGCATGCGGTTGGCACGTGTAACAGCAGTATGCACATGCATCATTACGCATGCACATACACGATCCCTAAAATACTACCAGGGATCATTCTTGCGGTCATTTCAGTGCAGCGCGACGTATTTGCAGTACACACGCACACATGACAAATTCAACAGATACTCGTTCATGTGGTACCCACACCCGTTCCCGTGCTTCTCGTAAATGGCTTGCGGTACGGGAAGTACAACTAATACTACCACAGTAATGTTCCCAGCATATAATATACAGTACAATGTTTCCGCTTCGGAATGTTGTTGACTTGAAATCCCCCCGTTGTCGCAAGATATAAGGGAGTACCATCGCCAAGAGGCGTCCCCACTACATCTACTCCGGGTACTCGTACTGCTGTATGTTGCGGTATTCCAGGATGAGGTTCGACGACGTCTGCGTGGTATTGAAAATGCTCGTGGGATTGTGAACGGAATTGCATGGACACCCTTGTGAACACTGCACACATAGGTATACGAAGATAAACGTGGTGTGGTTGTGTCACAAAGGCTAAAGTGTGAAACGGGGGTGTGGTTGTAATGATGTGGCCTCTCTGCTGCTGTTTGTGTATCTACCGTGGCTTCGCGTTTGTTTTTGAAATGCGTAGGAAGTGTGCGGTCGTGTCATCGTTGCCGTGCCCCTGGTGACATTACGTCTGGACTGCCTTCGTCGCTAGTTCGTACAGTAGGTGACCAGGAAACACGGCACAGACATGCACGCATATCATCCATATGCACCATCCGTGGTGGTCACAGGAGGAAGGTATTGATGTGCGTCTGATGCTGTTCTGCGGCAACCACATAGTAGACAGTTCCATAGACAGTGTGCTCGGACATTTACGCTGACACGATAGAGGAGCAGCAGTCAGTAGCAGAGCAGCAGAGCACAACTATGAAATGTGTGGGTTCGGATTGTTCTGGCAGACTCTACTGTAGCTCGGCGGAAACAGATCCCGTAGTTACTTGCCAGTTTTTGACCCCTACCGCACGCGCCACGGACCTCGGCCGGGGCCAAAACGTGAGGCTTGTATACCCACCGTCTTCCCTCGTGCGCCGCGGCCGAGACGCAAATTACCCGGCCAGAAGACAAAAACTTTTACACCAGGTTTGTATAACTAACGTCAATTCCAAACACATACTCGATCTAACAGCTACGAAGTTGTATATTTAAATAGATTTTTCAACAGGTATCTACAGCATATCCCTACACGAAAAGGAGCATGCAGACACAAGTACGTTGTTTTCGTATGTATAAACACCACAGACGATCATTATGCGGTTTGTTTGTTACTGTTTACCTGGTAGCAATTTGGGGAAATGTCCATTTGTCGGTGTACACATCGGTACGAAACGTGGGTCGCAGGGTTGAGCTTGTCTCTGCAATCGATGTCGATCCATTGTTTAAAATATTAAAGCGTTACGTTCGATGATCAAAACATTTGACCTAAAACTGTCAGGTAGCATTCACATAGGAAATTGCTATTTCGATTGATAGACATCGCGCTATCACCTCGTGCGATTTTGTCCTACGTACACCCAGCCAAATCAACATTTAGAAATATTTATACTTTAAATTAGTGTCATTTTACCATAAATGTAGATATATATAGATATCTATGTACGTATATATGAGGCGTTTGTAGATAGGTTTAGGTCATATCGAACTCCTGCGCTGCCCCGCCCAGCCCGGAGTCCGGGTTCCTCCGACTGCTGGCACACATGCAGACCCCTTGCATGGAAACCTACTGCAGGCCTCTCTAAAACCTGAAGCCCGTACAACGTGCGATCGAAGCATCACCATCAAGAGTATCACACCAAGCTTGCACAAACGACTTTGGACGAAACCTTCCGATCTCACGAACACGGAACGTTATACTATGGTACTTACCACTTTACCACGGCTGAAATAATTATTGAGCCTTTCACAACATCAATTCAACGCATCTACCGTTGAACAATGCAGCGTTTACCTGAACTCCTATGACGGTGATGACCGGGATGGACAACGCAGACGTTTGCCCGACGGGTTTGACCACGGGCACAGGAAGCGAAGAGAACTCTTTTCTCGTAGAGCTCTCGAGCGCGTACTCGGCAAAGCTGGAGTACTGCTTTGTCAGGGCGTCTCCCTATTGATAACGGCGACAAGATAAGCAAGTGTGGTAGGTAAGGAAAACACATCAGGCAACGAATGATCAGTTGTTTGGAGGGGTCGATGCTGTCACGACTGACTACGCTACACGGTATACGTAACAGGGCTGTGCACTTGGCTGACTCAGTCAGTAAATATTGCATGAGCAACAAAATCCATCAGTATACTGAATTGGAATATTAATAGTATACTGGCCGAGCGTAACTCAACCAATCGTCGCCCCTCGACTAGGGAGGGGGGCCCACATGGCGGGTCCGCCCGATGTCGAAAACATATTGGCTTTCGGTCAATTTCACATATTTGTCGGGGCTTAGAACTGAATTCGCCGAGTGTGGTTACAGCCACCGACACAAAAAAAAACAAATAGGAAAAATCCAGAGGAATGCATGCAACGTGTGACGATGATTTGACACGATCTTCGTGTCACCTGGTTCCGCGCAGGTACACCATAAGTGTTTCTAATACACAATTAGGCCCTTTAAGGCATGCCTTTAAATAAGTACTGCACTACTCGTACTGTTTCTGAAACAGGCGTGCCGTAACTTCTGTTTTCCTGCCTATATTTCCTATATTTTCCAAGGCACGCGTCAGGAACGCTTGCAGACATTAAAGCCATAAAAAACGACGTGAGTTTGGAATTCCCAAAAACAGTGAAAGGGAATTTTTGGTAGGGTTCGCGTCATTGGTATCCCATACCGATAGCGCACAGCCCACAGCCCCAAGCTTCGATAACGGGGGCAGTACGATACAAATTGCTGAGTAGCGTCATTTATCCGCAAGTAAACACAAACCCGCCCACACCTGATCTTCCCACACAAGGTGCAGCAGCAGGTTAATTGTGTGCCAGTCCGAGCAGCTTACCCGTGGCACAGGTAGGAGCATCATATGACCATAGACCCTCGCATCCCTACAATGCCGGGACGGTGCACGTTGGGTTTTCACCAACCAGGTAGACATTGCGTGCACCAAGCGCGAAGCGCCGTGAGGTATTGGGCGAGTCGCATAGAGGGTGAGCTGCATCTTGCTAAGAACCGCCTCTGAGGCGGACTTGCATATGGACGACAGCTTCAATGAGGTAATTTTATTTCTGGTGTGGCCACTTCCGGAGACAGCAATAGGTTTTACTATGTAACTGCCTCGCGGATGCCTTACCATATATTAACACTACGTGATACGTCCATTCCCCTTGTGCGGAGCAAAGGTTCTCCACCCCGCACAAATGGTCTCCTCGACCGCCAGCTTTGGTGACCGCCAAAAAAATAAAATAAAACGGCACCCTGGTTGTCTAGCCCACGCAGCGAATGGCGTGTTTTATGTTTTACAGCGTCGTTGCCAACCGACGCCAACCCAACCTATACATATATCATATATTTATAGGGGGGGGGGGGTTACTAAAACCAAGTGAAAAAAATGAAAGTAAGGATCGTTTTTTTCCATTTTCTTATTTCATCATGTGATCAAAACGGTTGCAACGGTTTTCTATTCCGACCTCTGGGGGTGTGGTGTGTTGTTTTCTGTTTTTTCCGGACGCCCCTGCTGCTGCTGTTGTACCGTTGTACTCTGTAATGTACGCCAGCTGAATAAATATGCTGTAAGGAACCACCGTTTTTTTCATAACGATAAACATACTAATTAATAACAAGATTGACTTTGCATGCGTTATTTCAGGGGTTTTAACCATTGAAACAAAACTTCTAAAACTTAGAGTCGGATTAATGTTGGGGCGCTGGCGGATACTGTGTCGGTCCGATCGGGAGGGTGTTGAGTCAGAGCGTGTCGGGCTGGATAGCGAGTCGTGTTTCATCCGGTTAGGATGCTATTGAATTGCGTGAACTATTGCCTACGAGTAGCTATCGACGTTGAGCCCATCAGCAGGCATCGAACGGGTCGGTGGCATGGCACAGCAACTACTGCCGCTTATTATTGAGCTGCAAAACCCATATTCATACATATTTCTTACAAGCATTGTTTATTGCGTCCGGGATCACTGGATTGGTTTAGCTCAGGGTCCTTGGCATCGGAAAACTGCCATTTGCGGTAATTTTAGCCTGAAAACTACAGAGCCTTGAGCTTGAACGGCGGCCATAAACTCTCAACTCGAGCGGTCACTCCCCCAGCGTTCGGTTTTCTTCACCAGTGTGTCTTTCGAGAGTTGTGCTGCGAATGGCTTGAGGTTGGTTTTACATGTTGAGTGTTGGCTCTTATATCGAACGGTTGTTCCCGCGTTAGATTTTATTTCACCAGCGTCTGATATAATTAATACATAATGAAAACTTCAGCCTAGGTCCGGATCGCCAGGTTTCGAACGTGTCGTTGGCTGCTACTGTTGCGGTTTTTCTTTTTTCTTTCACAAGAGATCAACCGAACATTGATTAACGGCCCCTTGGCATCGAAAACTGCCATTCGCAGTACTCAGCCTGAAAGCTACGGGCCCGACGGCGGCCATTACGCCGCAGAAGAAGCCCCCTTGTATATTATGTACATTATATATATGAATCCAGCAAAAGACCATATATATATTAAAAAATTAAAAAAACAACAGCTGTGAGCTCGAGGATTTCGTCGAAGCTCATCTTTGCTAGCTGAGTGTAATACTTCGATCGCGCGTACTTACGGGTTTTATATCTCCTCATGTAGGATGTACATCCCGTATGAGGGGGACACAATCTGAGGCTGTAGAATTCAGGAAGTGTGTGTCTATTTGTGGGGGAAGAAATAATTAAAATTAAATTAAAATTAAAATTAAACAGTCTGAAATAAACGTACCAGGTATACTATAGTGTTCGAACGAGTTTACGTGATAGAGTGGTTCTACTATTTGTAGCCATGTATGGTATATAAGAAGAGGTGTGTGAGGACAGGTTATGGAGTAAAACTTAAAGGCACCTGGATGGATTTTTAATCAATTAGTGATTTGGGTTTTTTATAGTGTGCCTTATTTATTTGTACCTATAAGGTATCTTTAGTGGCAATTAGTAAGAACAGCAACAACAACGTTTTATCCTTTATAACTGTTAAAGGGGGGGGGGGGGGACACATACAGACAAGGGTTGAACCAATCAACCATGTTGACAGGAGGTATGTTAAAATCTAGTATGAATTTTCAGGGGTTTTTGGGGGGAAATTGTTTGTAACAAGTAAATAGTGGTAATCAGACGATTTTATTATAATAGTAGTATTTTATTTTGCAGAAGAGGCAGAATATTCTCGGAAGAATGAGAGAATGTGAGTTTTGTACGTACGTAAGAAGTCTAGCCAATCAGATGAATGCAGCGATACATCGTAGTATGAATCGTAGCCCTCGGTACACACCTGGCTCAGTGCGTAGTTGTGACCAGCACGTGATAGCGCATTGCAGCAGAGTCAGAGCTACAAGTCCAAGGTGTGTTATAGACTAGTTTTGAGTTCGAGCATTGCGCGGGCGAGTGTGCCATGAGGTTTGAGTGCTTGATGGCTTGAGGAACTCGCGAGGCGATATATTTGCGTATCATATGGTATTCGTACGTATTTATGGCCAGCTTTTTGTTTCTCGATCTCTGGTGTTCATGCGCATTTTGGCGATGACCCGATGGCTCGAGTCACGTGCGAGCCAGGGCATCGAACGAAGGTAGACAGGCCATAATATCCATGACCCTAACACCCAGAGGGGTCTTCGAGCTTGACAGCTTCACCGCATGTGTTGGGAACGACGTCGCTCAACAGCTAGCTACTCCTGTTGATTTTTTTCGGTGTCCGGGAAAATCATCATACCGGTATGATTTGTCTTTTTTCAGGATAGTTTTTTCCCCACTTTCGTTTCTCTTTGTATCTGGGCTGCTGGCGACTGTATGTTGTGCCGGTCATAACCGGTGCGACTTGTGTTAGTTATTTGCGGGCGATCGTCGTACGTCGCCGGCTGTCGGTCGTCGTTCTGCCTCTTTTAATGTTTCGCAAATTCAAGGTATCCACCGAGTGGCGCTCACAATCAATATCGTTATTTCCGGCAGGAGTATATGTATAGTTATGTTTGTGAAATTTTCGCACTTTTCGCAACTTTTCTCTCCGCGCGAGCGCTTTTCGGCAAAACGCTAAGTACCCCGACACGGGAGGCCCGGCCGGACACATTGGTCGAGGTTTGGGCTCGATCCGAGCTCTGTGGCTCGCGTGGCGGGCGCTCGAAGTTTTTTTCCCGCGGGAGTGGATAAGCCGATTTCCCGGGTTCTCAGCATGAGGCCGTGTTTCGTACGTACGTGCCAGTAAATAACGATGTTCTGTTTTTAGATGTTGTCTGTATTTTGCACGTACGTGCCAGTAAATAACAATGTCATGTTGTTTGCCCTGCTTTCACGAGCTGGTCATGAGCACACATAGGAGAGCGCAGACATATCGGTATACCACAGGTAGAAACAGAACATGCAGAGAGCACAACGTTACTACTCTGCATAAGCACCAGCAGGTAACAGCGTGCGTGGGTGACACACCCATCTGCGCTGTACTGCTGTGGCTAGCTGTGTTTATCAGAGCAAGCGGTCCGTAATCCACCATCTACCTTTCTGTTGTGCTCATGTGTGTGACTGACCCACGCTCACTCTGGCTTGAAATGTAATGGTCGCTTTGATCAAATAGGAGTACCTCAACTGTTCATACATAAAGTTTATTATTTTTCCTGAAGCTCACTCCAGTAAATCTACAAGACATCAGACAACATGCAGCAAACACAAACGAGGTCACAGCCCCGCCTAGAAGCACAAGCAGCAGACATTCCTGTGGCAGGTCCGCGTGTACTGCTGCTGTGGCTATAGATGGTTGCTTCTATCGGAGGCTTGCATCTGTCATCAGCAATCCCCGCCAGCATCCTCTCTCTCTCTCTGCGCTGCTGCCTGCTGCTGTACTCGCATGGTGTATGTGCAACCTGTCGTGCATCTTGCGCTCGTTATTTTGTGCGTACCAAGTAAATAATAATGTCCTATGTTTGTTTGCCCTACTTTCACGAGCACTCTCTTTGCGCTGTGCCTGCTGCTGTGCTTGCATGGTGTATGTGCGGTCTGTCGTGCGCCTGGCGAGCGCCGCGACAAATAATAGTGTACCGGTTTCTTGGGAAATTAGTTTTTGGGTAGTATAGTCAAATGGTCACCATGCCCGTTTGTGGATGTGAAGGCTTGAGTTCGATTCGTCACAGCGCTGCTTTTTTCTGTTTTTTTTTTTCAACTTTTCTTTGTATTACAAGTACGTTATATCAGCCTCTCCCTTCTTCGGTGCATCCTTTTCTACGTCTTCTGCAAATATTATCCCACCACTACTGCACGGGCACTGTGTCCCATGTGTCACGTGTGCGGTGCGTGTACGGTGTGTGCCGTGTGTCACGCGTAGTGTGATGCAGCGTGTCACGCTTGGAGTGTTTTCAAACTTTTTTGTGTTGGGAGTCCTCGGTTTTGTGCGGGATAGACCTTCCTTACCTTGAAGCGCCACAACAWYATAATATTGACAAAAATGCACGATTTCCGAGTATACTCTACTTGGAGTATCGAGTATTTTTCGTACTCCGAGTACTGAGATTATTAGAGTACTGGTGGCCTAAATACTCGGAGTACTTGGAGTATGAGCAGACTGAAGGCCCAAATACTCCGAGTACTGGGAGTATGAGCAGTACTTATACTCGAGTACAAGCGGCACTCGGAGTAAAAACATTTAAATTACTCGGAGTACTCCGAGTATCGAGAGTATTGGACACCGAAATACTGCGAGTACACAAAGTACCTGAAGTATTTTTTTCTCGAAAATACTCTAATTATACTCCGAGGTAATGGGAGCATCTGTGAATTTTGAAATGCTATAAACGCCAGTCACATGCTCCCAGAACCTGGGAGGAATGACGGCCGAGTCTTTAAAATGATGCAAAGATGCTCCTAACGTACTTCACACTCCGAGTTTACTCCGAGCATCGAGTACATTTCGTACTCCGAGTACTTGAGAGTATTAGAGTACTGGCGGCCTGAATACTCGGAGTACTTGGATTATGAGCAGGACTGAAGCCCCAAATACTCGGAGTACAAGGAGTACCCGCAGTATCGGACCCCGAAATACTCCGAGTAAAGCAGTATCGAGAGTGTTCATACCCGAAAAACTCCGAGTACGAGCAGTATCCGGAGTATCGAACCCCGAAATACTCCGAGTACACGAAGTACCTGGAGTAATTTACCTCCAATACTCGGGACTTTACTCCAGGGTACTCGGACAACCTGTGCAAACATGATAACATGTTTGGCGGGATCTCTAAGAACGATCGAGTCAATAGTAACGGTTCCACCATATTTCGAGTATATTTTATCCCCAAAAATGCAGGTGCAGTTCTAAA